>OV656858.1:600000-884004 GCA_927399475.2 Acleris emargana | reverse complement strand
CAATATAATTTGCCATACATATAAACTGAACGCTGGGGCCGCGTTTCCATACGTGTTTGATAATAACACGTACTTTCTAGCAACGGATACAAACGATTGCGTTTATTTTATTGACTCCTACAAGACCGCGAAACAACGACTACTTTTCGTTTATCAATTAAACTACGATAACAATCAATTAGAAGAAGTAGGTCTTTTCGACCCAACGGAAAACAATGGAATACACAATGTGCAGTTTGACAGAGACAATAATTTAGTCATTACTCTTCAGCGTATTAAGAATGAAGAAGACGATCTCATTGACCACGATAGTAATGATAAAGTTTATCACGTTAAAGAAACCCCCTGGCGTTGTGAAATAAGAAAACAACCCTTCAACGAATATATGACAAATGGAGAGGCTGCGATTGATTTTATTGAATTGTGAAGTGGTGTTTTTGTTTTTTTTTTAAACCGTTGTTATGAGGCAAGTGATGTTATTATGTGGCAGACTTCAAATGAGCAAAGAGGAGGCTTACGATACAGAAAAAATGAGCTTACCTTTCGCTACACTGACAAGAACCTGGCATTTAAATAAAATATATGGATTATATTGTGTACTGCGTGAAGAACAATTTGTATTTTAAACTTAAACTAAGTAGTTACCAGATACATCAGAAACTTCTATAATCGTTTTTTTTATGTAAAATTATTTTTCTCTTTTCCATGTTTTTGAATTTTTCGAGAATACTCAGATTTATTTCAAGGAATTACAAAACTTTTGGGAAAGTTCTGCAACTTTCACGTTACAACAGAAAAATTACTTGAACTAATAAATACTCATGTGTGAGCTCGTTTGCCTTCTCCATGCCATAAAAAAAATTAACTAAATTTAATAAATACTCCCAAAGTTATTGGAACAGAACACATTTTTTTTTTTTCAAAATACTCCTAATTTCATAGTGACTTTGATTCAAAACGTCCGATTCCCAAAATACCTGAATTCTGATACGACTGAATCTTAACATGAATAAAATCAAAAACATCTGAAAGTCAAAAAGCATGTCTAAAAATGTCAAAAATTATCAATGACAAGATATCTAAGTTGTCATGGAACTTGTTCAAATTTGGGGTTAGGTGTTTTGGGATAAAGGGGTTGGATTTTTATTTATTTGGTGTTTTGTCTTTGATTTTTTTTAGTAGACTTTAGTCGCCTGTGCCCCCGATAGTACACTTTTGTCACAAATGAGTCAATTTTACAGGGTGTTTTTTTGGTCAGCAACTTCCACAATAGGGGTTACTATATTCATGATTCTGAGCTCAAACAATATTAATTATAAAACATTTTTTCTCATCTAAAGTCGAAAGAATGTCCTGGCTATTTTATAAATCATGGTCTCTCGTTTCTGTAGCTACGAAGGGGGTAGGCCGCTTATCGTCATGATGTTATTGTTTGATGCTACCCTCACAAAACTATGCGCAAGCGACGTCAGTTCCGTGTTTGTTTCGAAGCGAGTGCTTGTTAAGTGAGTTGTTAAACCATTTATTGATAAAAAAAGGCTCGGCAAGGAAATTTACTTCTGGACAATCGGGAAATGTTTGATGTTGTGAACATTAACTTTGTGAGTGGTCAAATCATTGCTGACACCGTAAGAATTTGGACTGAACGATTTCTTATTCGGCAGGCCATTACGCGCTACACTGTAAGGTCTATCGCTAGCAACCTTTACGAGTGGGGCACTTTTGAAACGCCACGCCATGCTCAAGGAAGATGCCAAAGTGGGCTTGCAGTGGATGTTAAGCAGGCTATTCTAGATTACTTCGAAAAACATCCACGGGCAGGTACTAGCGACGCAGGGCGACGTTTTGGTCTCGCACATTCAACAGTTTGGAATTTTTTACGAGGTGAAAGAATGCACCCATCCCATTTTCAAAGGGTTCAAGACCTTTACCCTTCGGATTACGCTAGTCGGGTAGCATTTTGTGAATGGTTGCTACTGAATCTCAATTAAATCATTTGGTGGACCGACGAAGCTTTGTTTACTAGGGTAGGGTTATTTAATGTATAGATATTTTTGGCTATTTGTATGCCCATAATATTTCAGAAGTTCCCCAATTCCTCACGGATCTCCTTATCAGATTCGGATTTAGTGACAACGGAACCACCGCTAAAGTATGACCTACGAAACAAAAAAGAATCAAAATCAATTCATAAGTGGTGGAATGATCGCGTAACAAACATACGACAATTATATAGTTGAATTGAGAACCGCCTCCTTCTTTGAATTCGGTTAAAAAGTGGTTTAATGTTACTATTGCTATTGCGAGTGCATTAGACAATCAGCCTGCTGGTTAGATTTTTTTTAGCGACATATAAACACAGTTCATAGATAAAAGTCAAAAAAGAAAGGAAGAAGTGTTTATTGAACTACATAACAAAATACACCTCGCTAGTAAAACAGTAGTAATAGAATAAGCTTACAAATAAACTGTTTTGAAAAACAGGTTTTTCTGAAAATTAAACTGCGACACCGTTTTTAAGAGTTAAGTAACAGAAGGCATAGCAATAATATTTTGCTTACACAAAAATACAATGCAGAGAAACAAAAAATCCTAACTACATAAGGCTAAACTATAATTATTTTTATGTTACCAATTCAAATATTAACTGCATCCTGATGGATAGATACTCGTAGTTACAGCTAGCATAGTACCGAAAAGTAATTTCTAAAATTTTCAAAGTTTCTTATGAGAAATTCTCGGAATTTTCTAAAAATATTCGTAAATTTTGTAAAGAAAGAGAACATTCTCAATGCTCTCAGATGTTTCCAATAATATTCTCGGTAACTTCTTGAGAAGATCTTATAACTTCTGAGACTATTCTGCAGCTTGTACATTGCTTGTTACAGCCAGCATTTCTTAACTATTTGAATTGTTAATGGACCCGATTCTACGTGCACATCGCTTAAATAGCCTAAAACTAAACTAAATTTACTAATTTTAAGACATAATTTAGACGGCAGATTTAACTAGTGCTATTCCAGAATGTCAAGCTGACAATGTATAAGACCGCCTAAAATATGAAGCGTCAGATTCAAATTAGCGCTGTCATGACGCTGTCATTTGATTATGACAGCTGCTTTTAGAATAGCAAAGTGTTTTAGCGAAACCTAACTAAAATTAGGAAGTTTAGAGGCCACTGTAGCATCGGGTCCATTGTTTTCCTAAAATGTGACATGAAACTTGGATGGTGTTTTTACACTGGCCAAAAAAGAAGTAAATGTTTCTTGTTACGTCTCATTTAGAGCTCCTCAATGACTGAGTTTTGAATATTTCCATGGACGTCAAACTGTTGAGTGGTTCTACAACGTTTTGAATTCGCCTTCATATGATACAGTTCATTCACATTGTTGTTATTGAATTTCCTAATTTGTGCATCAATCCAATACTTAAATACCATATTATTATTTTTATCTACTCTCATATCGTAAAGTTCGAATTATAAAATTCAAAACGAATTTATATTGGCATACTTTATAAACACAATACCGAAAAAAAATTAAAAAATCACTTTATAACATTATTTCTCTAACAAAATAATGTTATAAAGTAATTTTTTTACCATTACGATACAAGTTAATCCAAAAAGTTAATGTCACCAACGAGGTTCCATATTTTTTATTTTTTTATAATGGAACGCACATGCGGTTCGCGTCATTTTTACAGAATTACAAAAAGTTTTCATACCAATTTTTACTTGTCTGTGACAGCGCCCGCTTTAACGCATGCGCGGTGATGTGCTAGGTTTTGGCGCCATTCATTGAATACGTTTTGCTGTAGTTACTTTATTAACTTTGATCTTTTATTTAGTAGGTTGAATCGCAATGTATGAGAGTAGATAAAGTAGTGTATGAAACTGCACATAACCAGGTATTAAAACACTCGTGTGAAACTATAAAAAACCTCGCCTAGCGGCTCGGTTCTTAAACACACACTCGTGTTTTAATACCCCTCTTTATGCAACAATTTCATAAACTACTATTATCAAACTGGACATCTGCGAGTTCTTTGCTAAGCGGTTCATTAAAAATACCTACATCTTCCAATTGGTTAGTGTTGTAGTCTAACCTATGAATGTGAAAGGTACGTTTACCTGAATTCCTGTATATAAAATAAGCTGTATGGTCTCTGTCCGTTGTTAAAAGCATATCTTTATTATTAGAAAACTCAACAGGAGTCACATCCCCAGCTGGGAGTTTATATGTACCGCAAAAACCGGGGCCGCAACCAGGAAAGTAGAAATCGCCACGTTTGTCTATGATCGGTTCATAGCTGGGCACCGTTAATCAAATAGTTAACTTCGTTAATCCGCTACAAAAAAAGTTAGCTTCGTTAAACGTTAAAGCGTTACATCTCAGAAGAATTAACGCAAGTTAACGTTAATCGTTAATCCGTTAATATGTGTAAAAAAAAGCATTTTTATATCGTTGCGTTAGTGAACTTATAAAACCTGTTGGTTTAGGTTCTGGAAGTTAACAGGATAGGAACAAAACAAAATACAAAAGGGCATAAGGTGCATATTCCCTTTCATGAACATTAACATGTTGAAGTTCTCGTCTGAAAGCGAGGCTCGTTTTGGAGTTAAAATGTCTTTACCCGTGGAAAATAGACGTTTAATTGCAGCGGTTGAGGGTATAGCAGTATTGTATTCAATGAATAGATTTATGAATATCTGTTCCCTGAGGAATGCAGCATCTTTGAACGAGTCTTTTGATTTCATGTCCAGCCACATTTTAACGAGAGTTTGCGCTTTACTCTTAAAGAGTTGGAGCTCTTTGGTTTTTCTATAGACTGAGTGACAGAATTGAAAAAGTCTTCCTTCCTCACACTACACACTCGCTGCTACGCGCCGCCCGGCACTTGTCGTTCATACTTGTCTGAACCTGTTTTTCTTGCCGCGCCGCGGTGCCGTTCGGTAAATAGTAGGCATTGGATTAACGATTAACGGACTTCTGCATATTAACGGAAGTTAACGTGTCCGTTAACATTTTAAAAAGTTAACTTAAAAGTTAATCCGTTAGTCAAAATGTTAACTTCGTTAATTAACGATTAACGGATTAACGAGTTCATGCCCAGCTATGGATCGGTTTTTCAGTAAACATTACTTCTATGTTCTTCAGAGGGGCAAATACCTTGGCTTGATCGTCTTCTACTGCGTAAACGTGACTAAATTGTTACTAATACCATACAATTTATCTTTAAAAAAAAGTCTATCAAAATTGTGATGTAAATATAGAATACTTTCATTTGACACAGGATGGTATTTTAATACATCGTCATATTTTTGAACGAACAAGTCGTGGGTATTTTAGTCGACAGCTAAACCATCTATGAGGTAAGATAGAAGGACAGAAGTTGATCCGATAGAACTGTCGGTCAAGTTCAATATTTTTAATGTTCTGTCATCCCTGTCCAGGAAATAAAGAATATCTCTTGTTCGGTCTACAGCTACTGCTGAGTGGCAACTAATTCTAGAAGAGTTAAGAAGTCTGTTGGTCCCATAGCACACGCCGTCAAGGCAGAGGTCCAGGCTGTTGACTCTAAGGCTGTCCCTGGTAGTGTTGATGATGCCGCGATTAAGACCAGCAGAAAGAACCTGTCAGCAAATAGAAAACAGATGAATGAAAAGAAAAATCTTCTTGTATTTTCACCTGCCTGAGTCTACCAGCTCATTGCAATAAAGACCTTACTTGATAAAAACGCAAGTAACTCAAATCATTTCTCAATACAAGTATTGTTTAAAAAATTAAAAAATGATTATGTACAGTCAGCGTCAGATAGATCGAACCGGACAGCGTGCCCATAAAAATGGGATGCATTGGATTTTCAAAAAAAACGAACCCGATAAAATTTCAGAAAAATGTGATGTGACGGGATGTTTTAAGTATCGGCTTGGATAAAATGTCAAGATGATGTAACTGTATAGATTACCTAAAAGATTGAAATGGTCAAAATTTCAGCCGTATCGAAGCATCTAAAATTCCAACAAGATGGGATGGGATAGAATGCCTAAAAGGTGTAACCATTTGAGAAAAATGAACTTAGTCCCAAGAAGTTAAGATTCCTAATGGTTTGCCACTTCAAACGCAATGAACAGCACAATATTTGCCAGGTATGACTCTTAAAACTTGGTAATAAGGGTTAATGTGAAACTACAGATAATGTAACGCGCGACTGAGAGGCCGTTCAGCAGCATGTTGTCCTGCTCTTCGCCGTCAGTCATTCTGAATAAAAATGTCTTATCTGTTGTCTGTTGAGTAAACGTATTAACCAGACATATCCAATCTATTATGTAAATACTATGCATTCCGATATCGAACGCTTAAAAATATTTATAGCTCAACTGTGTATTCCTAAATTAAAAGGACGACAGTACGGCAGCCAGTACACTAACGGAAATATTTAGAATTTGATGTTCATGCAAAAACCTATCGCGGCAGATTCAGCCATATTGAGAGGGCGTTTGTCATTTTCACCAGTAACTGATGGAGCTGATACTATATATAATATATATAATTGTTACTTTGGATTTAGGTGGAACATTGTAATATTAAGCGGTTTGTATTTTATTGTCGCTATATGCTTTGACTTTTTAAATACGAAGTTTAACAAGCTGAACTGAATTAATATAATTTTTGTAATAAATTATAAATGTCAAATAAGTATTGCTAACTCAAGGTCTTCATTAAAAATATGTAATTTCATAAAATTTGTACCAGACTCAACTGTTGAGTCATACTAATATTTACAATTGAATTGAACACCTTCGTTAAAGAACTTAGGGTACCTATAGAAGACTGCATGCCTGCATGTTTAAAAAAATATATACTTATCCAGGATAATTTCTAATCGTGTTATCTCTTTCACATGCTTCTTAAAGGTTTTCAGTATCGCTCTCTAATCAAGCTATCTCTTTCACTCTTATAGGAAAATTGCCATATACAGTATTCCCAGCTTCTTATTTTTCGGCTGGCTATCGCTATCACACTTGCACTCGTAACTGACAGTATATTTGTCACTTGTGTGTCATAGAAAAACGAAGATTGCCGATGCCTGTTAAGAAAATGATTGCACTGTACTATCAGCCCCATGGAATGGAATACAATCGGATTCCTCCTTTAACCAGCTAGTACGGTGCACTGTCCATTTCGTCTAGTCGCTATTTCTATGTTAATATCAAATTTAACAGTCTGCGGAGCTGCGTTTTTTTCTGTTGAAGAAGTAACATAACCTAAACCTACCTCTACCTATTTATGATACCAATTTTGGTAAATTAGTAATAGAGTAGCGAACAGTGGAAATGAACAGAGCACCTATCCCTACCGGTAGAAATAAATCTACAAAAACGTGCACTTAGAGACTGTTGTGTGATCATTAGTAAAAATAAGTAATCGTTAAAAAATCGTAACTAATAGTAAAATTCCAAGGAAATGTGTCAAATTTACATATTTTTTTCGAATTTTCACAATGAGTAGAGTTAACCCTTTGAACGCCTCTGACTTCTGTCCTCACACGCCAATGACAGCTAATGTCAACCGTACGTCACAAATACTCCGGGCTATTTTGCACTGTATCTGTGACCACTATATGAGTCGATGGCGTCATAGGGACGACAGTACACGACCACTTGTGGTTCTTGGCGTTCAAAGGGTTAACTACTGATCAAACAACAGGCTCTTACAGCAACAAAGTGTACCCGGATAGTTCAAGTTTATTCCCACTAGTTCAGTTGTCCAGTCCATTGAACTAGTGAGATTATTTTTGTCGTCTGTTCAGTTAACGTCGGTTTTTATTTTTGACAGACTTCAAAAAAGGACTTTAATTTTGCCTCTATTCCCACTAGTTCAGTTGTCCAGTTCAGCTGACTGAACTAGTGGGATTCTTTTTCTCGTTTGTTCAGTTAGAGAGGTAGGTTTAGGTTTTGGTATGTTAGATGTTCAGCAGGCCTGAAGGGCCAAAAACACCCAGAAATAGCTCAGCGGAGTTCCGTCGAAACGGATATACCCGCTACGTCCACGTTCGTGACTACGATTTCACAACTGAACAAACGAGAAATAGAATCCCACTAGTTCAGTCAACTGAACTGGACAACTGAACTAATGGGAATAGAGGCAAATTTAACGTCCTTTTTGAAATCTTGTCAAAAATAAAAACCGACGTGCGACGTCAATGCCGGTGTGGGTAGACAAGTTCAAACGTGTTTTGTATTGCCGGCTACTTACTCCAAAAATCTTCACACCACGTAGTCACACCACTGCTATTCGTTTTCATCGGAATCGGTCATTTTTATTCCGCAAAAGTAGGTAGGTTAGGTTCGTTAGGTATCTTTACGGGCTGACTCGTGATCACGGGCCCCGTTTTTTCGTGGTCCCATTATTTTGTCCCATTAATGGGACCATGAGGGAGAACTGTTTCTCATAGTCCCATTAGTATTTACGGTTGTGAAGATTTTCGTCTTGTATAATATATTACGAAGGTAGGCTTCCGTTATGTTAGTGTCGCAGCAGGCCCGGAGGGGCATACCACGCAGAAATAGGAGCTCCGCGGCAGCGTATCTCCGTCGTCTCTAATTGATTTGAAATTAAGAATGTTGGCGGAGCTCCGCAATCGCGTAGCTCTTATTTCTGAGTGGTTTAGCTCTCCGGGCCTGCTGCAAGACTAACATAACCGAAACCTATCTACGTATTTAGATTTTTAGCAAACCACGCATCATTATTTTAGTATACAGGAAGTAGATAAATAGTAATGGGACTACGAGAAACAGTTCCCCCTCATGATCCTATCAATGGGACAAAATAACGGGAACACGAAAAATTGGGGTCACGGGTGCAGACTCATTGTCACGCCAGGTTGTCACGCCAGGTTGTCACACCACTGCTTTTCACTTTGGTCGGAAGTTCGACAGAAATAATTTTTATTCCCCAAAAGTAGGTAGGTTAGGTTCGTTAGGTGTCTTTAGATGCCCGAAAGGGCAAATCACCCAGAAATAGGAGAGTTCCCCCAGGCACGGCTCCGTCAAATAGCAGTGGTATGACAACCTGGGTAAGCGTCAGAACCCCTGGACCAATGGAGATATTTGATGTTTAGAAACTACCAAAATTCAGTGCCTTATTGGTACTATTTGGTACCTAACTTCAAATAATTAGTACCTCTATTGACAGCGCAAAAACGAGTAAAGAAAGTGGCTAGACCATCTGACGTCAGGATGTCTCGGCCATTTTTTTTTACATCGTTTTAGACAACGAAACTAATTTATCTTTCAGCATTTGTACAGCAATTTTTGAGCTCTTTCCCTTTAGCTAGATCGATGGCCAGACTAGTCTGGTCAACGGATTTTTTTTTCGTTGGCCAGATCTACCCTAGGTAGGTTTAGGTTATGTTAGTTTTGCAGCAGGCCCGGTGGGCCAAACCGCCCAGAAATAGGAGCTCCGCTTGAGCGGAGCTCCGTCAACAATGTCTAAGATAAAAACATTGCGAACCTTTTTTACTTTCATTGTATTTTTATCCAGCTGTTAAATAAATCTGGCTCACGGGAAAAAAAACCGGGTGGCCAGACTACTCTGGCCATCAACCTAACCAATGGGAAAGACTGGATTTTTGCATGCACAGACATGACCTCGTAACCAGGCCTAACCATCAGAAACTTGGTATTAAATACGGTCAAATAACACCCGTAGATAAACTTTGGAAAAAGTTTGCTTTTATCCCTTATATTAATAGATTACACTTTTTAAACACCGATGCAGTGCTTCCTCATAGATACATTTTTGGGTACAGTTGATTATTGCCATACCCGTCGCCTTTAGATAACCCACCCAAATAAGTAACCTAATCGTATTTCTTAAATTAACAAAATGATAATGAGTTTTGATTATTAACGTGCGATTCTGGTAATAATGGTTGTTACGGTGCATTAAATGGTATCTGGTACGAGTATGTGGACAAAATACGACGAGATGTTCATGTATCATACTCCTCGCAATATAGAGATCTTTATAACCGGCATGTTTTGTTACAAAAAGTATATAATTTATTTAGGTTGAATTCATACACCATTATGCTAAGGCATTCTAAAAACAATTAAGTATCATTGACTCTAAGTATAATAAACTAATTAACCACATTATCATCATCTTCATTTTAAACAGCTTTTATACGACATTATACATTGACCCAGTTAAGTCGAAAACAATTAAGTTATAAAATAATTGAAAAAAACAATCATATACAAAACATTACACATATTATTACAAAACGATGGGTTTATCGTCGTGACTCGTATAAATATATCTATTGCTGAGCCTTTCCCAACAATTTCCACGACGCTCGGTTGGTTGGTGTAGCTACTCGCAACCAGCGCCTTCCCGCGATCTTTACCATATCCTCGGTCCACCTTACGGGAGGCCTACCAACCGAAAGCCACGCTGCACCGCGCCAGCAGCCTGCACGGGGACCAAGTGAGTACATCATCACCATCATCATAACCAGAAGCGTAGAGGCGTGGGGTGCGCGTGGCACCGCTGTTTGCCTGTTGGACGCCGCCACGCTGCAACGTGCCAGAAGCCAGCACGGGGACCACGTGAGTACATAATCACCATCATCATCATCATCATCATCATCACAATTAGAAGCCCAGAGGAGTGGGGTGCGCGTTGCACCACGTCAGTAGCCTGCACGGGGACCACGTGAGTACATCATCACCATCATCATAACCAGAAGCGTAGAGGCGTGGGGTGCGCGTGGCACCGCTGCTTGCCTGTTGGACGCCGCCACGCTGCAACGTGCCAGAAGCCTGCACGGGTACCACGTGAGTACATAATCACCATCATCATCATCATCATCATCATCATCACAATTAGAAGCCCAGAGGAGTGGGGTGCGCGCTGCACCACGTCAGTAGCCTGCACGGGGACCACGTGAGTACATCATCACCATCATCATAACCAGAAGCGTAGAGGCGTGGGGTGCGCGTGGCACCGCTGCTTGCCTGTTGGACGCCGCCACGCTGCAACGTGCCAGAAGCCTGCATGGGTACCACGTGAGTACATAATCACCATCATCATCATCATCATCATCATCATCATCACAATTAGAAGCCCAGAGGAGTGGGGTGCGCGCTGCACCACGTCAGTAGCCTGCACGGGGACCACGTGAGTACATCATCACCATCATCATAACCAGAAGCGTAGAGGCGTGGGGTGCGCGTGGCACCGCTGCTTGCCTGTTGGACGCCGCCACGCTGCAACGTGCCAGAAGCCTGCACGGGTACCACGTGAGTACATAATCACCATCATCATCATCATCATCATCATCATCACAATTAGAAGCCCAGAGGAGTGGGGTGCGCGCTGCACCACGTCAGTAGCCTGCACGGGGACCACGTGAGTACATCATCACCATCATCATAACCAGAAGCGTAGAGGCGTGGGGTGCGCGTGGCACCGCTGTTTGCCTGTTGGACGCCGCCACGCTGCACCGCGCCAGAAGCCTGTACGGGGACCACGTGAGAACACCATCACTATAACTATCGTCATCATCGCCATCATCATCATCATCATCATTATCATCTCAATAATCATCATCGTCACAATTAGTAGCCTAGAGGCGTGGGGTGCATGCGGCACCGCTGCCAGCCTGCTGGACGCCACCACGCTGCACAGCGCCAGTAACCTGCACTGCGTATATTATCATCAACATCATCATCATCACAACTAGAAGTCTGGAGGCGTGGGGTGCGCGCGGCACCGCCGCCTGCCACCCGGACGTCGCCGCGCATTAGAAGCATGGGGTGTGCGCTGCACCACGCCAGTAACCTGCACGGGGTCCACGTGAGTACATCACCACCATCACCATCTTCATCATCATCATCATCATCAAAATTAGAAGCCCAGAGGAGTGGGGTGCGCGCTGCACCACGTCAGTAGCCTGCACGGGGACCACGTGAGTACATCATCACCATCATCACAACTAGAAGCGTAGACGCGTGGGGTGCGCGTGGCACCGCTGCTTGCCTGTTGGACACCGCCACGCTGCACCGCGCCAGAAGCCTGTACGGGGACCACGTGAGAACACCATCACTATAACTATCGTCATCATCGCCATCATCATCATCATCATCATTATCATCTCAATCATCATCATCGTCACAATTAGTAGCCTAGAGGCGTGGGGTGCTTGCGGCACCGCCGCCTATCTGCTGGACGCCGCCGCGTTGCACCGCGCCAGTATCCTGCACGAGGACCACGTCAGTACACCATCACCACCATCATCATCATCATCATAACTAGCAGTCCGGACACGTGTGGCGGGCGTAGCGCTGCCGCCTGCCTGCTGGACGCCGTCACGCTGCACCGCGCCAGCAGCCTGCACGAGGACCACGTCAGTACACCATCACCACCATCATCATCATCATCATAACTAGCAGTCCGGACGTGTGTGGCGCGCGCAGCGCTGCCGCCTGCCTGCTGGACGCCGCCGCGCTGCACCGCGCCAGCAGCCTGCACGATGACCACGTCAGTACACCATCACCACCATCATCATCATCATCATTATCATCTCAATCATCATCATCGTCACAATTAGTAGCCTAGAGGCGTGGGGTGCATGCGGCACCGCCGCCTATCTGCTGGACGCCGCCGCGTTGCACCGGGCCAGTATCCTGCACGAGGACCACGTCAGTACACCATCACCACCATCATCATCATCATAACTAGCAGTCCGGACGTGTGTGGCGCGCGCAGCGCTGCCGCCTGCCTGCTGGACGCCGCCGCGCTGCACCGCGCCAGCAGCCTGCACGAGGACCACGTCAGTACACCATCACCACCATCATCATCATCATAACTAGCAGTCCGGACGTGTGTGGCCCGCGCAGCAGTGCCGCCTGCCTGCTGGACGCCGCCGCGCTGCACCGCGCCAGCAGCCTGCACGAGGACCACGTCAGTACACCATCACAACCATCATCATCATCATAACTAGCAGTGCGGACGTGTGTGGCGCGCGCAGCGCTGCCGCCTGCCTGCTGGACGCCGCCGCGCTGCACCGCGCCAGCATCCTGCACGAGGACCACGGCAGTACACCATCACCACCATCATCATCATCATAACTAGCGGTCCGGACGTGTGTGGCCCGCGCAGCGCTGCCGCCTGCCTGCTGGACGCCGCCGCGCTCAGCCAATAGAAACAGAACAGTGATACTTTTAAGTTCGAGTAAACAGTTTTGATTAGCTGTGTAACCGACGTGTGTGTGTCACGCGGTCTGATTTATTAACATTTAGTTACATGATTGGTGATTGCTCCATTGCAGCATTGCTACTTTGGGACGAGGGTTTAACAACAGACTGAAAAATTCACTTTCGCAGTAATGAGATAATAAACTAAATACATATGGTATGAAATCTTGCTGTAGTGACATTAGTGACAGTGCTGACTTCTTAATATGTCGGATGCCAAGGGGCACTTCGTGTCGCTGCATCAATGGAATAAGTACTGATCTGGGACTTTTACGAGACTAAATTACAACCAACACACCTAACCAAAAGAGTTTAAACCTGACCACCGTCTAACACCATCATCAGACCCTCCTCGTCACCAAGCAAAATACTACAACAACAACAACAGCAACTTGTGAAACTTACAGCATTTTTCTCCTTCTTTTCTTATTAATGGCCGTCCATTGCGGTATACCGTATTTATTATTTAATATTTCCATAACATATTTTGTAGGAATTATTCGGTACGACAACTAAGTGACATTTGTCATTTTAGATTTGCAAGCCGTCAATATCAAATACTACTTTTAAATGTATTGTCAATATCATTAGTAAACAAAAAGGTTTGTTACAAAAAGAACTTTTAGTTGCAGGTTCCGATTCAATTTATTTCTTAGAGCATACAATACCTGGACTGGCCTTATAGGTCGTATTCGAGTACAATTATGTCTACCGAGATTTACGGGGGGTGAAGAAATAACACATGCAAATGATTGAAGAAATGTAATATCTATCTCCACACAAGCACATTTTGACAGAAATCTAACACATAATATATTTTGGTTTATTTAAATAAAATTTGTTGTCTAAAATAAATAAATACAAAAAGAAATGCACGTGCATGGCGCGGAATCGATCCCAGAGCGCCATGCACCGTATTCACACCTTCGCCACTGAGACAGTTAATACATGTTTTGAATTAAGCCTATGCTTCTAGAAATGAAAGATTTAACCAAGGAAGTATCAAAGATGACCTGATGATCATAGATAACTTTTTTTTAAATCTGGACCCCTAGTCTCGTTCTCTCGTTTCTCGGCTTTCGAGATTAATAAACTAACATTCGAGATGAATATGTCAACTCCATATAAAATTGTAATTGCTTCGCCTTATCTCCCATGTAATTTTATCTTTAGTGGTTCGAGATTAGGGGCCAAGTTTGAATTACATAAAAAAAAGCAGTGACATAGTTTTTAGTCTGTGTATCTTTTAGCAAAAATACACCTAATATTTTACGAAACAAAATGGTGTGTTATGATTGGTCGGTTCCAAAAAAAAAAACATGTTCTAAAATAGCGCCCCACATATAACCGATTTTACCAGAGTAGGTATCATTTTCAACTGAACATAGAAAGTCAAATAAAAATATCATAATAAAACAAGGACAAAGACGCAAAATGACAAATCAATATGTCAAAGTGAAATATTAATGAACTCGTTTTAAGCTTTTTGCGATGCGTTCCCTGTAAAATAACCACAGCGTCTAAATGTTTTTCACAAGCCATTTGGAAAGTTTGACAAAATATATAACAATGTATTTCATATAATGTAATTTTAACATAAAACACAAGCATGAAAAATTAAACAAAAAATTAAAGCTTTAAAACAAAATCTTTTATTAAGTTGTCATTCAAGTGTCAATTTCGAGAGTTAGGTAGGTAGGACACCACACAGATCCCCAAATATTTAATTCGGACCAAAATCTGGAAAGTTTAATATACTACTACTTTTTCCCATACTGTCAACGGATTCCATGTTGGAGACCACACGGATCCCCATAAATTGTTTTTTGAAGCAATCAGTCCAATTACTAAAAAGTTCAAGATGGCGGCTACTTTTTCTAAATCTGTCAAGAGATTTGTAGTCGGAGACCAGCCAAATCTCCAGATATCGATTTTGGAAACCATCCGTGGAATAGCTAAAAAGTTCAAGATGGCGGCGGCTACTTTTTCTAAATCTGTCAACAGATTTGTAGTCGGAGACCACCCAAATCTCCAGATATCGATTTTGGAAACCATCCGTGGAATAGCTAAAAAGTTCAAGATGGCGGCTAATTTTTCTAAATCTACTTACTAACCTACGAGAAATGAGCCCGTGTGAAGGTAAATCTTACGCGCCTCAGGTATGGTAAGTATGCTCTTGTTTTTGTGATCCGAGGGTATGCCCATAAATAACTATTGTTATACAAACATATCGGACTATTATTTTGTCGGCGGCTTGGTCGGTCTCTCTCTCGTACGTAATATCTATACGTAATATAAATTATGTAGCACCGACAGTAATTTCACATATTAAACAACACAAAGCACACATTTTTATCTATTTAGCGGGAAACTCAAACCTAATATTTAGTTATTATTATTATTAAAAAAGTTTTAGTTTCGAGTGCAAATCTCAAAAATATGGAATTTAGGAACATTCGAAATTAAATCGTGAAAGATTTTCGCATTCGAACATTTTCTACCGCTCGGTTTTGAAATCGAACACTAAAACGTCAAAAATATGTCCCCAGAACGCCGCGAAGGCTGCTTAGCATCCAAAGTAGCTAAAACTACGAGACACAAGAAAACTGAACCTTATTTACCAGTAAGTAACACGAAAACAGTACCATACTGTCATGGCATATGTCTGTCTCACGTTTTAATTTGTCACATTATTTATTGCATGGTTAACAGGTTTTGCAATATTGAAGCTGCCAACTTAAACCAGGTATCTATACGTTTCAATATTTCGTCTAGTCAGCTGTTAGTCACAATGGGCCAGTGGATTGGTAGTAAGACTTTAGAGTCATGTGTTCTGGGTTATAATTCTCGTGATAGGTTCTTTTTGTATTTTTATTTTATATTTTTTACAGTCCACCTTACAAGGTACAGTCACCAGCATAAATATATTACTATGGACAGCCGTGCAAAAACAAATGATGCTCCATTGGGCTCATAAGTATGTGATGATATTACTTTGGTAAAAATATGTGATGCTTTTTGGACGGCATAAACATCGTTACACTGCATCAGTATAAATATCGGGTCGGCTCGATCAAAACTATTTGATTACCTATAAAAATCAAAATTATGTGACCATCTCTCACCGGCATAAATATCTCCAGGTCGCCACACCGGTAACATCTATCTGGGGGTCCTCACGGTAACATTGTAATTGCAACCTTGTCGAATAACTATAGGGTGCCTTTTATGTTTAGTATTATGTCCTCGAGTGAGGACCGGGGGATGCTGGTCTAAAATAATTATTAACTTAAAACAAATAATAAGGCACAAAATAAAAATAAAAATTAAACCCGAAAAGAAAATAAAAAGTGTTTTCTCTATGTATTCGACTGAGATTTGAACCCGTGATCTCTGCTTAGAAAACCAACGAATGCTACTGAGACCACAACCGACCCCTGACAAATAGCTCTAAATTTGGCTTCACTTAGCTCTCGCTATGATGTGTCAGGCGTTTCGACGATTCTGTTGAAAAGAAAATAAGTTACAGTTGACCGAGAGGCACCTGTCAAATGATTGAAGAGAAAAACGTGAGATAGACATATGCAATGACAAGTCTGCACCGTTTTCGTGAATTGTCAAATCACTTTACACAATTTACGTCTCTATGCCAGCCAGGAAGGTAAGAATCGTTTTTGCAGATCGATTACATATTTTTGAACCTCTCAGATATTATTATGGGTACCCTCTATGACGTCGAATGTATAGTGACGCCGAATTTTGTTTTTGCATAATTTTTCTCCAGCTTAAAGGTAAAGTGTTTTTTTTGTGTAATATCCTTGTAGAATAGGTACAGTAGGTTAGGTAAGGTTTAATTTCAAACTTTCAAAAAGTCAACGGTATTAGTAGTATTAACGGTGCGGCGGTCCACCTGTCGTCCGATGCCTATGCTTTCACAGAGGGATAGATATTTATGCCGGTGAGAGATGGTCTCATAATTTTGATTTATATAGGTAATCAAATAGTTTTGATCGACCCGATCCGATATTTATGCTGATACAGTGTAACGATGTTTATGCCGTCCAAAAAGCATCACATATTTTTACCAAAGTAATATCATCACTTACTTATGAGCCCAATGGAACATCATTTATTTTTGATCGATCCGATCCTATATTTATGCTGTTACGGTGCAACGATGTTTATGCCGTACTAAAAGCATCACATATTTTTACCGAGGTAATGTCGTCACATACTTATAAGCCCAATGGAGCATCATTTGTTTTTGCACGGCTGTCCATAGTAATATATTTATGCTGGTGACTGTACCTTGTACACCTCAGAGATACACTTGACGTTATATTTATTTTTTTAATTTAAGCAAAATTTCTTTAGTTTCAATGGGTATCTCACCCGCTTTGGTAACCGCTTTAGGTAAACGACTCAGTGCTATCGCCGCTTTAGAAAAAAAATACAATTACACTGACATGTGTCTTGTCTGTTTCAATTTGATTCCATTCGCGCCCTTATTCACTTGACACTGCTAAATTTGTCTCCGCGACGACGGTTAACATAAATTAAACTAAATAGATTGATTGATTATTTTGGTAAAAGAAAATGACCTACCAGATAACTCCGGCCATGAGGCACAAGATAATTCAACTAAAAGAAGAAGGCGCGTCTGTAACAGACATATCCGGCGAACTGGGAATAACGGTAAGTCGTTTTGTAGGTTGTCGTCAGTCCAATAATGTGAAACTTGGGTACCATGGCAAGGTTCGCCGGAAAAAATCAAGACGCCAAAGAAGGTAAAATTTGGATATTTTGAGAAGTCAGTGTTCAAAAATCTCAACTGCCGGCCCCACGCAGTTGACGACTGACAATTCGCTTGCCAATTGCCAAACAAATTTATGTCCATCAGGTATAGGTCATAAAATTGTTTAAAATGTTGATCAGTTCATTAAAGATTCAGTTTTCTATGTATTCAAAACTAGCTTTCCGCCCGCGACTTCGTTCGCGGAGAATCATTATTTTGGTTATACGTAAAAAAGGACAGTTCTTTTCAAGTTTCAAATATTTTTTCGCACGGCTATTGAAGATGACTATGACTACCATCTAACGATATCTACTATCGACTATTGATTGAGCACTTCTTTGTATACCACGTTGGTGGTAGTACTGTCAGGCGCTAAAATAACCAGGCTGCTGCATGAACTAACTCTGGAACAGCCCACGTAAAACTGCCCGTGTGCGAAGCAATCCTCCCTTAAGTCGATGCCCGCCACCTTTAATGACTGACCTGAGATTTGTTTATAGTTATAGCAAAGCAGACTTTAAGGGGGAATTGCAGTCGCTTAAATTCAAATGCGTAATCAGAGGGTATAAGTGGTATTCGTGGTATGAATACCGATTCACCCCAAGCACATCCGGTAAATACAGTAGCCTCAATAACATTTTTGTGAAGTGCTTTTACTCGCAGTCTTGTTCCGTTGCAAAGCTTAGGGGGGTTAAGGTTACGCAATAGCATGACAGGGGTGCCAACTTTAAGGAGGAGTTTGTGAGAAGGGAGACCAGGTGGGTTGACACTATTAAGGAACTCAACAGGATAGTGAACAGCCTCATCGGTTTGTAAGACTGAATCTACCGACTTGTATTCCATTTCTGACCCTTCAAAGGACTTGAGGAGGATATCATTAATGGTGGCAGCAACATTGTTCTTGGGAGCCAGTATAGCGCGTTCACACAGCCAATCCATCGACTTCATTTGTAAATTAGAAATATCAGGATAAATTTTAGATATTAATTATTTTATTGTTGAAACTACTGTGGCCAGCTGAGTAGGGATACATATTTTTCCATTCGATTCGGGATAATCTCCGTTTCCTATTTTGAGTAGGAGTTCAGAAAACTCTCCAGCAAATACGTCGCCCCTTAACACGTTCGGCGGCGGTATCCAAATTATGGAATGTACTAGAATGACAGTAAATTTCTTCATACAAAATGAAACTACGGCTTAAGCAGTTCTGATTATATACATTGTTGGTTTGTCTCTACTCGAGTACAGTAACGGTTATAACCGTGCTACGGGAAGACAACTCAACGTCAGCGGCAAGCGCCGTACTGCGTGTGTGTGTAAGCGTTTGCATCTGTGTGAGTCAGGGTCAAACTCGTGTTCGAGAATTATACTTGGTTTTGGTGGTAGCCACATGGTTGTTGTACCCAACATGACAGTAAAAAAAAAAATACATAGCAATGGTATGGATTTTCGTCGGGAAGAACCGTAGTGACTTTTAGGAAGTCGTAAATAAATACTGCATTGGCCGTACTGTCATATAACGTGCTACACGTTTTACGGTCATAGCCGGTACCGCCGCCGAACGTGTTAAATGAACTCTCATATTTCTCCTAAGGGAGAGTTTTTTGATATTGGGCCACAGATGTGAGGATTTTAAACATGATTTAACCTCGTCAGCCCGAGTTCCTCTAGCGACTACAGGAAGAGTCTGATGAAAATCCCCAGCCAACAACACAGTAACTCCACCCATCACTCCAACTGGATATGCATATAAAATTTCATAAGAATCGGTCAAGCCGTTTTGGAGGAGTACGGTAACTAACATTGTGACATGGAAATTTTATATATAGAGACTAGCTGACCCGGCAAACGTTCTTTTGCCATGAATGTAAAATTTTGGAGTGGACCACCCTTATCACTTAGGGGTATAAAAAATAGATAGTAGCCGATTCTCAGATCTACTGGATATGCATATAAAATTTCATAAGAATCGGTCAAGCCGTTTCGGAGGAGTACGGTAACTAACATTGTGACATGAAAATTTTATATATTAGAGAAGATTATCCTTTCTCATAAAATAATCATTGTTTTTGAATAATGTAAAAGCCAGGCAAAAGGATACCCCCAATTTGGTTTTGGTAGGTATCCCCAATTTTGCTTTGGGCTACCTCATTGTAAAGATAATAGTTGTTTTATTACAATTTTCATGCTACTTGCATATTCATACTATGCACCCAAACTGTAAGATATGTTAGATTATTTGCATTATAACGGTTCAGGATATCTTATCTTGGTCTACATAAAACAGGTATCTACTTAAAGTAACGTTAAGTTTGTTGATTAGTTGCATGATGCAAATCATTAATAATATGAAAAATATTCGACGTCATTTTATTACCTAGTTTTCAAAGCGCCTGGTTAAGTTTACGTTGCCTAGGTCCTTATGGGAATGGGTGGTCAACGTGACAAAATATTCAATTAATAAATTAAATTTTTCGATTTTAGCGTAATACCGTAAAGCGATGGCTGGAGAGGTGGCAGCAGGAAGGCCACCTCCTAAACCATGCATCGTATGGGCGCCCGCGCTGCACTTCGCAGCGCCAGGATCGAGATATTTTAAGAAAAGCACACGATCAGCGTTTCATCAACACTACCCTCTTTGCCGAGGAGTTTGCAGTGTCTTCTTCAACAATTCGTAGGAGACTCGATGAAGGTGGCCTACGGAACAGAGTCCCTGCGAAGAAGCCACTGCTCACGCCTCGGCACAAAATGCTGCGTCTGCAATTTGCAGTGCAGCATTTAAACACCAATTTCGAGAATGTTATTTTTATGGATGAGAAAGTATTTTGCTCAGCCGACAACGGGAGGTTAAGTTTATGGCGACCCGAAAACTCTCGTTACTCCGAGGACCACGTTATGCCCGACAGGCATAGTGGCCGGATCACGATTGGCTTTTGGGGGTGGATGTGTTCGGGCGGTCCTGGGGAGTTAGTAGAGATTTCGGGTCGCATGAATGCAACCCAGTACCGGGATATACTGGAAGATATTTTTATACCAACATCAAAGATTTTCTTCCCCGACGAGCCAGTAACGTTTGTACAAGATAACAGTCCGATCCACAATTCTAGGTTAGTCCAAGCGTGGATAACTGAGCAACCAAACATAACTTTACTAAAAATGCCCCCCCGTAGCCCTGACTTAAACCCCATCGAGAACCTCTGGGGAAAAATGGTCCAAGAGTGGGATTCAACCCAATGTAGAACGAAAGAAGCCTTAAGGAACCACGCCCACCAAGTGTGGGAATCCTTCAGAGGGCAAAATTTATGTAAAAAATTGATTGGATCAATGCGCAGGCGTCTGCAAGACGTGTTGAATGCTGAAGGGGGTTACACCAAATATTAAACATTATTTTGTAAGCGTCAGAACAAAATGTAAAAGTGGCAAAAAAAAAATGCTCGAAAGAGTAGGTACTTCCCTCGATTGACGCAGTCCACACATCCTTGAATATCTCCATTGGTCCTGGAGTTCTGACGCTTACTAAATAATGTTTAATATTTAAATATTATATTCATATTTTGTGTTTTTTTATAAATTTCGGGTCTTTACATATGAAATTGGCGTTTTATAATTGGTGTTTGGCAAAGAATTCTATATTCAAACTTATTTCAAATTTTAGCTCATAATAGGTATTTGTGCTTCGAATTTAGCGATTCATTTGTGAATTTAGCGATTCAAATGACGAGACACGTCATTTTTTTTTTTCGACATAATTCTGTTCACAATATGGAGAACTTAAAATATCGCGTTATTTAAGAATAAGAGTTACGGCCCGAAGGATAAATGATGTGTATGAGGCAGCTACTGTAAAAGAAAACAGGGTACGCTTTTGGTTCCAACATTTTCGTTCTGGAAATGTTGACCTACACAACAAGCCCCGTGGGTGGACGGCAGGAAACCCTAGTTAATAACGAAGAATTAAAAGTGATTGTGGAAGCGGATTTATCGCACCCTACGTCAGAGTTAGTGGCAGGCTTCGGTGTGAGTGATAAAACATGTTTTAATTCACCTAAAACAAATTTTAACGTTGAAAAGGCTCAAAATATGGATATATTATGGCTATATTTTCGCCATATATAACGCCAAGTTCATATTACCTAGGTATTCAAAATTCAAAATTTTCAAAATTTCTACATTGGTTTGCTTGCTCAGTCTTTCCGCCACCCCAAGTTCATCAAAATTCAAAATTCGAATTCATAATTTTCAAAATTTCTAAATTAGGTTTGGTTGCTCAGCCTTTCCACTGCCCAGAGTTCTTCAAAATTCTAAATTAGTCAAAATTCATATTTTTTAAATTGTTTGTTTGCTTAGTCTTTCCTCCTCCCCAAACCTTTTTCTCTTAAATATTACCGAATCAAAATTCAAAATTTTCTAAATTAAGTTGTGTTGCTCGGCCTTTCCACCGCCCCGAGTTCGTTGTCGGTTGAGCAATGATATGGCCGCCTAACGCCTGCGAGTGGACCGGACTATATAGCCAGTGAGTCAGCCAGCTCAATCATTACTTTGCACTAATGTCAGTAAATGTAATATAAACTTTGAATTCAGCCCTGTAAATTCAGATTCAATAGTCAAAGTATTTAAATCGCTTAGTTTGAAAAAGACTGAGGATTTGTGGGGCACATCAGTTACTTAGTGTACTTTTTCATATAATAGATGTAATTGCACCCCATCTAGCATTAATATACAATAATTGCATATCAGGGGGGATCTTTCCAGATCTAATGAAATATAGTAAAGTCATTCCTCTTTTTAAATCGGATGAGATGAGTGATATAACGAACTTCCGTCCCATTTCCATTCTGTCCGTTTTAAGTAAAGTCTTTGAGAAACTAATTTTGAATGATATGTTAGGTCACTTTATTAGAAATAAATTACTTAGCAATAAACAATTCGGCTTTACCAGAGGTCGATCAACTATTGATGCGGCATCTGTACTCATTAAATATATATATAACAGTTGGGAGAAATCTTGCGATGCAGTAGGAATATTTTGTGATCTTTCTAAAGATTTTGACTGCGTTGTTCACACGACCCTTATTTTAAAATTAGAACATTATGGATTTTCCAATAAAGCTATAAGTTTTATGTCTTCTTATCTAAGTGATAGAACTCAAACAGTTGTTGTAAACAAAACGCAATCTGATGGAGCTACAGTAAAAATAGGTGTGCCTCAAGGCTCTATTTTAGGTCCTTTTCTATTTTTAGTTTACATAAATGATTTACCACCAACAGTAGATAAAAAATATTATTATTAATTATTATTCAAAAATTCCGCGTCCGCAAAGTACATAAATCATTTGTTGGTCAATGCATTCATTTCTATAATAAATTACCTGAGGTAGTTTTAAAGTTACCCTTTCCAGCACTCAAAAATTACTTGAAAAAGTCGTTAATGTCTAAAGCGTATTATAGGATCGAAGACTATATAATAGACAAAAATGCTTGGCCTAAACCCGAAACTTAATCAATAATAGGGTATAGTCACCAGTGGTCGGCCAGAGACATGTAGTCGGCCTCTGCCTATACTTTGTATGAGTGGGAAGAGTACGAAAGATATATTTCCCACTATTCTCACTCATACGAGGTCGACTACTGGTCTCTGACCACTGGTGACTATAGTATATTTCTATGGAACTTGCCAACCATGTAAACAAAAGACTTAACTTTGTTTCGTCACTGTTTCTCCTTGAATTTTCATACCACCGCATCAAACACCATTGAACCCATAAACTATTGAAACTGTCATTACTGTAAAATACTAAATCACCAAATATATAACTCTATCTTGGATATTTCATTACAAGTTTAAATGGTTTCAGAAGTTAGGTTATTAGGACCTGATGGAATTACGTTTTTGTTTCTTTTAAATTCTGCAATTGTCTATGATGGGTAGTGTTGTGGCTAAAGTTGGCGATATAATTAAGGCCCCTACACATTACCTAACTCACGCTGATCACACTCACATCATGATATAACGGCACCTTTTGTAATAAATACTGGTGATATATCATCTTCAAGTACCGATTTTTCTTCAGATCGTGATTAAACAAATTAGAAATAAGTAACTACTGGTTTTTTTTACTTTCGGTATTTTATTATTTGATATGGTTTGACATAAGTAAAGGAGTATTGCCCATCACTAGTAAATTCATCATTCAGAGACTATGTCAATATGGCGGTTTGTTTACATAGTTAGCAAGTTCCATAGAATTAGACTTTATACCCTATATCATTTTTTTTCAAATTCAAAAGCTTTATCTTGTCTGGGGGACACCGTTGTTGTAGGAAAACAATTATCAATCTTAAGTGGTCATCTTGCACCGTCTTATATACACATAAGTAGGAGTTCTTTTTTCCTTTTCTCTCTTTCTCTCTTAAGATTTTGGTGTGTTTTCCTGCGGAAACTACGCAGGATAATTGAAAGTGTGATATTGGTAATAAAAGCTTAAGTAAAAAACCGATTCAAGATCATTTTTTAATGTCTTAAATGGAATGAAACTTATTAGTAACACTATCGGCCAGTATGTTGTGACTGTTGTTTGTTCTGGAACGATTAAGTTTTCTTTAATTTAAATGTAATACTGCCATTCATTACCATCGTTTTATGTTCATTACCATTCTTCATATAATGAATGGTAAAATATGGTAATGACGAGAATGGTAATGAATTTTCTTAACTTTTTTTAGATTTACTCTTTATAAACAAATGCAATCTCAGGTATACTCATTTAGTAAGGTTCCAAACTTCAACGTTAATTATTTAAGTGTCTACAGTACAATAAAACACTAAGCATTAATATCAGAACAGCATAAATGGTAATGAAAAAAAAACGTACCAAATCCAAAATTCCGCCACGAATTATTTTTTTACAATAATCTGGCACGCGTCCCATCTCTTCACTGTTCACTGAGACGACTGGAGCGGGATCGCAGGCAGGGGGAACGATGCCTACACTAATAATTCGCAGGACTTCAGTTTGATTTTGTTATTGCAAATTGAATTCATGGTAATGATTTTTTTTTTTGTACAAAAATATTTTGTTATACAGTGAAAGTAAATAACCACTACATGACGGTTTAAAGCTTCAGTTTTATTCCTTCGTAAGTATTTCAACATTATCAGAGGATAAATTTAATGTGGTATGTGTAATAAATTACTTATTTGCCCACAAATCTATTTATTTATGTTATGAACGATGATGGTAATGAATTTTTGGCATGTTAATAAAAAAAAAAGTACATTTGGATTGCAATAATATAGTAAATTTTAAATGCAAAATATACCTAACACAACATATAAAAAATATTTCAATTTAATTTAGCACTTAAATCATGGTTTTATTATAACGAACATGTGATTTGCACGAAATGGTAGAACTACCCTTACATAGTATTTAAAAGTGTACCAAATAGTTTGACGTTTTTTTATTGAAATTGTTTAGAAACAAAATAAATTGCCGAAATAATATAAATGACTAATAAATGTTATAATTTAAACTATATTTTATTTAAATTTAATTTATTATGTTTCAATGTTTGAGAAAAGCTTTATACAGGGTGTTCGGCACATGGACCGTCAATTTTTTTTTCATCTCACTAGCTCAGAAAGCCCTTTTTGCTTGTTCGATATCTATTGAGAAAATCGCTTTTTATCCACAAGTGAAGAAAGAGTTTAGACATTTGAAGGCAGCTTAAGTGATATTTGACAGCTAACTAAACGTAAAACCTTACAAGTGCTGAATTTTTAACATCACAATTAATAATTGCATCGAGTAAAAAACACTAAATACATTCTTACTACTTTATTTTAATTCATAAATATCAGCATTCAAAATTAACCTTCATTCTTGTTTTAAAAACGGATAAAATGTTCTGACAGTCCAAATAAGTCGATGTGCAAACAAAACGCATCCGAAATAATAAAAAAAAAGTTACGTCAAAACTTTTCTATTAAGCCGTCAACGTTGAATATTTGCATGTTTTTCTAGTTGGTTTTGTTATTAAAAATGAGTGATTCGAGTGATAAAGATGTATTAACACCCGTGGAATTACAGGAAACCGTGCGAAATGCGGAATTGAGCTTACAGTACAAACCATTTTCTTAGTTTCCTCGCTGTAGTCAACGTTAAATATTCGCATGTTTTTCTAGTTTGTTTTGTTATTAAAAATGAGTGATTCGAATGATAAAGACGTATTAACACCTGTGGAATTACAGGAAACCGTGCAAAATGCGGAACTGAGATTACAGTTCAAACCCTTTTCTTAGTTTCCTCGCTGTAGTGAGGTGAAAAGTTTTGTGTTATACACGGGTGGAAAGTTATTTTACGTCTCGTGTCTTGAAACACTTGCTACGCTCAGGATTCTATTTTTGAACCACTCGCTTCGCTCGTGGTCAATCATAGAATCCTTTCGCTAGCTCGTGTTTCAAATGAACACTCGCAGGTAAAATACAACTTTCCCCACTTGTATAACAAATAACTATTGGGATATTGTTGGGGTTATTTGCTGTCTTTTCGCCCTTGGACCTTGGGTCATAAGGGTTAAGCCGGAAATCCACTGCTGCGCACGCTACGCACGGACACTCTTTACACGCCACCCACGTGGGTCCATATGTCTAGCCACGTGTGTCAACATTTTCACAGCAACCAATGCACGCACACGTAAAACGTGTGGTCCACGTGGGTACATTGGTCTGCTGCGTGTATCCATATTCCCCACTGCGGGCCACGTCCACGCTTGCAAGGGGGGTGCGACGCGCCTTTCCATTGCAACTCACGGGCACGGGCACGCTCACTCAGTTCGAAACATTCTGTAGAAGCGATACCACGTATATTTCTGTTTTTATTACACTAAAATGGAGTTTGCGCTATCGTCAGACAGTTCTTCCGAAGACGATTACGAGAGTGAATGTGATGATTTATTATTATGTGCATTGACTGCAAAACGGAGACATCGTTTTTGGATTGATAAACATCGCCGCATGCATGGCCGGCGCACGACGCAACGCACGATTCTCGTCTCCTCCGCTCCCCGCTTCCCCTCCCTGTATATACCGCATTCGTTTGTAGCGTGAACAGCGTGGGTAGCAGTGGGGCTTTGCCGGGCACGCACGCTAGCGTGTGCGTGGCCGGCACTTCAGCGCAGCCACGTGTGTATAAATGACGTCATTTCATGCGTAGCGTGGCCGTGCGCGTCTGTGGAAGTGCCTCCATACATTTTCATTCAGACCGAATATGTGCCCACGTGCGTAGCTTAGCCGTGCGCCGCAGTGGATTTCCGGCTTTACGGTTTTGAAGATATGATTTTTTAAATGTTTTTTCTCAAATTTTCCGAAATTCCACCTTTGAACGTTTGTAACTTTTTTATTAATGAAAGTAAAAAAAAATATATATATATTTAATACTTGCTAATACATGCTTGTTCAGATAATAATAGTCTTTGTTTTAATTGATGGTCTCAAAGGGACGTACGAGGATTTTTGATGATGTACTCACTTGGTCACCGTGCAGGCTCCAGGCGTGGTACAGCGCGGCGGCGTCCGTGATGGTAGGCCTCCCATAACGTGGACCGAGGATCTGGTAAAGGTCGCGGAAAAGCACTGGTTGCGTGTAGCCACGCCGACCAACTGAGCGTCGTGGAAATCATTGGGGAAGGCTCAGCAATAGACTTTTGTACGAGTTAGGACGATAAACCCATAGTTTTGTAATAATATGTGTAAAGTTTTGTATTATGTTTTGTTTTTTTTAATTATTTTATGACTTCAATGTTTTCGACTTAACTGGGCCGATGTGTACTGTCGTATAAAAGCCGTTTAAAAAAAAGATGATGATTATATGAAGATACTTAATTGTTTTTAGAATGACTTAAATAATCAAAACTTATGTTCTCATTTGGTAAATATTTAAGAAATACGATAAGATTGCTTATTTGTGTGTCTTTCCATACTATCTTCATGCTAGTTTTTTTTTGTATTAGTTCAAAATTAATATGTCACGGATCATTTTATTACCGTAAAATGGGGTTAGATTGATTAATTTTAAAAATAAATCTTCTGTAACTCCCGTATTTAATCATAAAATAATTTATTAAAAATATCATATTAGCAACTTCTTATTTGGAGTAACTTAAAGCAGCTTGAGGCAGAATACGGTAGACAACTTAGTAGAAAAAAAACATTACGCAGCCTTATATCTCATTTCTGAAAATACTTTGATTATCCCTGTTTACATCACTATATCAAAGTCACACCTGAAGCATGTCAAAATATAGTGTTTTTCTGTTTCCAAGTTTTTAAATACAATTTTACTGAAAATACTTCAAACTATAAATATTGTTCGCTCGCATATGAGACATATGAAAGTTATGTCGCGAAAGAGCTAAATAATGACTTTGACATTGCACAAAATCGACGATTCAAAAAGTTATCAAACTCGCCTCGCTTTGCTTTAGTCACCCCATTTTACTGTATCTATTTTATTAGTGCGTCTACCTGATTTCTTGATTTTAATATGTAAAATAAAACATAAAATTACATTAACGCACTTATGTAACCAAAAATCAAAGATCCTATGCACCTGCACAAAGTGAGCGTGGAAAGACGTTGCCCAACCCGTCACCTTAATTTCCAATATATAATTACGCTACTCATAAATTTGAATTAATAGGAAAAAAATTGTCCAGTACCCTTACCATGAGTTACATTAATTAACGTTCTAGCTAGCGACTTGAATGCTCTGTTGCTCGCAGACCTCGCAGTATTGTTATTATTATTAAGAGGTAATTTTCTCGTCTGGCCGAATGAGCAAGGTCCCGCCCCGTCGCCTTAACATCAATTAGTTATCTAAGTTTAAGTTATTTTTTAATGTTGCAGAACAAAAGTAGTTAAGTTTAGCGAGTAGAATCGATCGTTGCATTTAAAGCCCCAAGGTCAGAGACACACTGTATAATTACAAAGTCCAAGTATTTTTTCATTATTATAAGTAATTAATTAGAGCAACATGAGCCGCGGAAAACCAGTCACAGAAGAAGTCAGGAAAATTATAATTTCCAGTAGTGAGAGTGGAAAATCTACCAACCAAATCGCCAGAGATTTATTACTGGCAAGATCTACTGTCCATTCAATCATCCAGCATCGCAAGAAACGGCACAATTTCGTGTTTGAAGAAGTCGGGTCGACCGCGTATGACGAGTGCAGCTGAAAACCGGGTTTTAAAGAAAATTATCAAACAAAACCGCCGTGGTTGTTCCGGGGAACTTACCGTAAAATGGCGTGATATAATCCAGAGAGACGTTTCAGTGGATACCTGCAAAAGGGTTCTCAAAAGAATGGGATATGGTTTTTATACGGCCAAGGAAAAACCTTTACTAACGGAGTTACAGAAAAAGAAGATGCTGAAATTCGCTCGCGAGCACTCAAACTGGACTACTGATCAATGGCGTCAAATAATATGGAGTGATGAATCAAAATTCGAAGTAACTGTCGGCGATGACCGAAAAAAAAACATTCGAAAGAAAGACGAAGCATTCATCAAAGACTGCATTAAGAGAAAAGTGAATTTTCCTGGGTCTGTGATGATATGGGGTTGCATGTCGGCACAAGGGGTAGGCCGCCTTCATTTTGTAGAAGGGACAGTTAATGCAGTGAAATACCAGGAAATTTTAAAAACAAGTTTAATTCCATCTATTCCAAGCTTGAAATATGAAAATGTCTACACTTTTCTTGCCATACTGCGAAGACCACGAAGACTTGGCTCGAGTCTAAAGGAATCCCCACTATGGAGTGGCCGTCGAATAGTCCAGATTTGTAACCTATTGAAACACTGTGGTGGAAAATTAAAAAAAAATTACGCAAGTTTCCATCGAGGTCAAAAAGTGATTTAAAAGAAAAAATCGTCGCTGTCTGGGAGTCTATAACCCCAAAGGAGTGTGAAGAGTTGGTAGCGACGATGCCATTGAGAATCAAGGCTGTTCTTAAGAGTAAAGGCGAGACAACTAAGTGGTAGGCGAACTATTTTGCATACTCAAGATCGATAGCCGAACTAATTATGCGTGGTCGTTGATAGAAGTATTGTATTTTTTTTATTACAATACAGAGATATTTTTTGGTTGTATTATATAGGAAATAAACTTGATTAATTTTACAATACTTTTTTTTATTCCTTGCTCCCATGCTATTAAAATTACTAACTAGATTTGACTTTGAAAAAAAGTTACTTTCAATTTTAAATAGTAGCCGAACTCTTTTGCATTGGGGCTCGTATGAGGAAAGTGTACCTAAGCGAGATTATGGCGAAGTAGCGACACGTACATTTGCTATGGACGCCTATCCACCGCACGGGTGCAGACTCGTCGTCACACCACTGCTATTTGACGGAGCCATGCCTGGGGTAGGTCTCCTATTTCTGGGCGATTTACCCTTCGGGCATCTAAAGCCACCTAACTAACCTTACCTTCCTACTATTGCGGAATAAAAATGATTTCCGACGAAACCGAATAGCAGTGGTGTGACAACCTGGTGTGACCAAGAGTCAGCCCCTAAAGATAACTAACGAACCTAACCTACCTGCTTTTGCTGAATAAATATGATTTATAATTTCCGATGAAAACGAATAGCAGTGGTGTGACTACGTGGTGTGACGATTTTTGGAGTAAGTAGCCGGCAATACAAAACACGTTTGAACTTGTCTACCCACACCGGCGTCAACGTCGCGCCGGGCCGATTTATTTTTGACAGACTTCAAAAAGGCCTGCTGCAAAACTTACATAACCTAGACCTACCTACGTATACTATTATAAAGGACGAACCTTTTCACATACTATAGGACTACGAGAAATAGGTCTCCTTCGTGGTCCTACTAACCTTTATACCATATTCTCAAAACACCAGATTCGGAATTTTGGGTAAGTACGATAAATTAATCCTTATTTTGAATCTGGTGTTTTGGAATTCTGGTATAAAGTGTAATCTGGTATTTTCAAATTATGGTATTTTGAGAATGAGCCATTTATTTCTACCGGTAGGGATAGGTGCTCTGTTCATTTCCACTATTCGCTATTCTATTACTAATTAACCTTTTGAACGCCACAGTCGGCTGTGGCCGGCAACGGAAGAGGCGTTTTCTCGTGGCCCTACTGATTTGTCCTATTTCTCGTAATCCTATTAGTATGTATGCTTGTGGAAATGTTCGTCCTTTATAATAGTATACGTAGGTAGGTCTAGGTTATGTTAGTTTTGCAGCAGGCCCAGAAGGCCAAACCATCCAGAAATAGGAGCTCCGTCGACACTGTCTTATTGATTTGAAATTAGGGGTACGAACTGAAGTAGGACAGACAGAAATAGGGTTCCCTCGTGGTCTTACTAATATGACAAATCAGTAGGACCACGAGAAAACGGGGAACGGAAGGCCGTGCCACTGACGCCACGTCGGCCACAGCCGACACAAATTTCAACGGCAGAATTAAGTTTAATAAAAAACTTTGCAACAGAATTAATGGAGTTTTATTATTGCTATGCTAGTCTATATATAGTCTAAACCTTAAATACATAGATTATAATAGCAGAAGTATGAATAAATCCACTTTGTGTCAGGCTGTGATTTAATGCAGTAATTGTCAATGCTCAATACGCCAATGATGGCCGTAGCCGACACGTAGTGATGTGACCGCCCGCTGCCTTTATCTTGGGAAAAGTGTAAGAATATTACAGGGTCATTTTATCCATGATAAATTAAAGATAATATCAAAGGACGAACTCACACAAATTGACCTAGTCCCAAACTAAGCTCCTAGGCTTGTATTATGGGTACTTGACAACGATATAAATACTTATTAATAGAGAAATATATACTTAAATACATAGAAAACATCCAAGACTCGGAAACAACTACTCGTACTCATCATACAAATATTGACCCATACCGGGAATCGACACCAGGGACCTCTAGCTTCGTAGACAGGGTCATTACCAACTAGGCTATCGCGTCGTCACACATTACATTACACATTATACACTTTCAGTTCATTCCAAGTAGTTCCGTGGAAAAAGTTCCGTGGCGGAACCAGTGAGCCTTGAAATAGGAGCCCTGCCGCGAGGCAGGGCTCCGTCAAAAAGAGCAGTGGGACGAAGTAGTGGGACCACGGGTAAGCGTTCGAAAATGTGTCACTAATTCCAACACGGAACGATTGGGATGAAAAAGTGTCACTAGTTCCGCCGCGGAACTTCTTCCACGGAACTACTGGGAATAAAGGACACTTTCGCATATTATACACTAATGAAAAATTTCAATTCCAGACCCAAGGCACCCCTTAGTGCCATAAATATGAGGTAGGTTTAGGTTATGTTAAAGTTTGGTCATTCTAAGAGGGCCGATTTGACACCTATCAACGCAGTATAAAATATAACCTCAAACACAGATTTTGTCTGTTTTTGTACTGAGTTGACAGCTGTCAAATCGGCCTTCTTACAACGACCAAATTGTAGTAATTCAGCTGGCCCGGAGGGCTAAACTACCCAGAAATAGGAGCTCTGCGATAGCAGAGCCCCGTCGACTTTCTGCGAAAGTGTATACAATGCGAATAAATCAATGTAGGTAGGTAATGTAATGAAGCAACATTTTTTGTATTTTTTAACATTGTTTTGTTTAGCCTATTAAAGCTAATATACCTGTAACTAACTACATAAGCAAATTTATACACTTTGAAAAGAAAACGATTTTTATTCAATTCCCATTTTCTTGAGTTTCTTTAGATTCTTGCTCAAAAATATCAATACCAAAAGGTAATGCATTTCAAGTTTCCCAACTCTAGTATTAAAATAATTTCCACTTCCTTCGACGCCCCTAACGGCCGGAGCTGTCAACGCGTGACGTCATCGCCCCACTAAATTAAAATACATATCGTGTGAACATTTGGGTGTTTTCATGTTTTATTGTGGGATTATAATGTTAAAAAAAAAGGAAATTAAATTACATTATAATTGTAATATTGTATCTGTTAAAGTTTTCAGATACTCAAATTCACTATTACATAGGGTCAATTATGGTATCGATATTTCTTTTTGGAATCACTACGGTTTTAGAGATCGACTTGTACGTTTTTGTTGTGGCGTCCGGGAAGCAGCGTTTTGTTTCGCAGCTTGGCGTTCAAAAGGTTAATCAAAATCAGTATCTTAAAGACGAGGTAGGTTTAGGTTATGCTAGGTCTTCAGCAGAAAAACACTCGGAAATAGAAGCTCAGCATGAGTGGAGCTCCGTCGACTCTGTTAAATTTTGATATTCAATTAGAAATTATGGGTAGAGTAGTAGCGAATATTGAAAAAGGACAGTGCATGCTGGTTGAAGGAGGAATCTATTCGATTGTATTTCATTCCACGGGGCTGATAGTTCAGTGCAACCATTTTCTTAATAGGTATCGGCAATCTTCGTTTTTCTATCACACAAACTATGGTGTGATAAATAACGACTGTAATTTACGAGTGCAAGAGTGATGGCGATAGCCAGCCGACAGATATTAAAAAACTGGGAATACTGTATATGCCAATTCTGGGACTCGTAATTCGTAATAAAAAAGGTCATATACATGAACGAATTATACTATACTTAAACCCTTTTTCACTTGAGCTTCAGAAGTCTTATACTATTTTTCACTAGAACCCCAGAATTTTCGTCTAAGAGTGAAAGAGATAGCTTGAATAGGGAGCGATACTGATAACCTTTAACCCTTTGAACGCCAGGAACCACTAAAGTGGTCGTGTACTGTCGTGCCTACGACGCCATCGACCCATATATTGGTCACAGATACAGTGCAAAATAGCCCCGAGTATTTGTGACGTAAGATTGACATTAGCTGTGGTTTTCAGCTGTCATTAGCGTGTGAGGACAACGTTTGTATCAAGTCAGGGGCGTTCAAAAGGTTAACACGTTCCCTGTCTGGGTGCCCTGAATGTGTGGTCATGAAGCTTTTTTCAGGAGTCCGTGCTTCCACTATGGGTTCATCCCCATACTAAATGCAAGTTAGACTTGTGACATTGTCAGATCGTTTTGTATGAGGACAGTGAACGTGTAAAGAAGCATGTGAAAAAGATAACACGATTAGAAACAATTCTCGATATTTAAATAAATAGTTAAATTTTGTATTGAAAAAGTCAAAGCCTATAGCGACAATAAATACAAACTGCTTAATATTACAATGTTCCACCTACATCCAAAGTATCCACTGTAAGTTATTTTAGCTCATATCCAAAATACGAAGAAGCGAAGGATATTTGTCAGGATCGTAGCAAGTGGAAAGAAGTGGTATCTGCCTACCCCTCTGGGAAACAGGTATGATTTAATGTATGTATGTATGTATGAAAATACCGGATAACACTTTATACCAGATTGGGAATCACCAGCTTAGAAATTTTAGGTAAGTACAATAAATTAATTCTTATTTTGAATCTGGTGTTTTGGAATTCTGGTATAAAGTGTAATCTGGTATTTTCAAATTATGGTATTTTGGGAATGAGCGGTTATTTTCGATATGTTAGTAACAACCCCATCAGTTACTGATAAAAATGACATAAATGCCCTCTCAATATGGCTGAATCTGCTGCGATATAGAATATTTAGAATTCGATATCGGAATGCATAGTATTTACATAATAGGTTGGATATGTCTGGTTCATACGTTTACTCAACAGACAACAGATAAGACATTTTTATTCAGAATGACTGACGGCGAAGAGCAGGACAACATGCTGCTGAACGGCCTCTCAGTCGCGCGTTACATTATCTGTAGTTTCACATTAACCCTTATTACCAAGGTTTAAGAGTCATACCTGGCAAATATTGTGCTGTTCATTGCGTTTGAAGTGGCAAACCATTAGGAATCTTAACTTCTTGGGACTAAGTTCATTTTTCTCAAATGGTTACACCTTTTAGGCATTCTATCCCATCCCATCTTGTTGGAATTTTAGATGCTTCGATACGGCTGAAATTTTGACCATTTCAATCTTTTAGGTAATCTATACAGTTACATCATCTTGACATTTTATCCAAGCCGATACTTAAAACATCCCGTCACATCACATTTTTCTGAAATTTTATCGGGTTCGTTTTTTTTGAAAATCCAATGCATCCCATTTTTATGGGCACGCTGTCCGGTTCGATCTATCTAACGCTGACTGTACATAATCATTTTTTAATTTTTTAAACAATACTTGTATTGAGAAATGATTTGAGTTACTTGCGTTTTTATCAAGTAAGGTCTTTATTGCAATGAGCTGGTAGACTCAGGCAGGTGAAAATACAAGAAGATTTTTCTTTTCATTCATCTGTTTTCTATTTGCTGACAGGTTCTTTCTGCTGGTCTTAATCGCGGCATCATCAACACTACCAGGGACAGCCTTAGAGTCAACAGCCTGGACCTCTGCCTTGACGGCGTGTGCTATGGGACCAACAGACTTCTTAACTCTTCTAGAATTAGTTGCCACTCAGCAGTAGCTATAGACCGAACAAGAGATATTCTTTATTTCCTGGACAGGGATGACAGAACATTAAAAATATTGAACTTGACCGACAGTTCTATCGGATCAACTTCTGTCCTTCTATCTTACCTCATAGATGGTTTAGCTGTCGACTAAAATACCCACGACTTGTTCGTTCAAAAATATGACGATGTATTAAAATACCATCCTGTGTCAAATGAAAGTATTCTATATTTACATCACAATTTTGATAGACTTTTTTTTAAAGATAAATTGTATGGTATTAGTAACAATTTAGTCACGTTTACGCAGTAGAAGACGATCAAGCCAAGGTATTTGCCCCTCTGAAGAACATAGAAGTAATGTTTACTGAAAAACCGATCCATAGCTGGGCATGAACTCGTTAATCCGTTAATCGTTAATTAACGAAGTTAACATTTTGACTAACGGATTAACTTTTAAGTTAACTTTTTAAAATGTTAACGGACACGTTAACTTCCGTTAATATGCAGAAGTCCGTTAATCGTTAATCCAATGCCTACTATTTACCGAACGGCACCGCGGCGCGGCAAGAAAAACAGGTTCAGACAAGTATGAACGACAAGTGCCGGGCGGCGCGTAGCAGCGAGTGTGTAGTGTGAGGAAGGAAGACTTTTTCAATTCTGTCACTCAGTCTATAGAAAAACCAAAAACGTAAACGTACCTTTCACATTCATAGGTTAGACTACAACACTAACCAATTGGAAGATGTAGGTATTTTTAATGAACCGCTTAGCAAAGAACTCGCAGATGTCCAGTTTGATAATAGTAGTTTATGAAATTGTTGCATAAAGAGGGGTATTAAAACACGAGTGTGTGTTTAAGAACCGAGCCGCTAGGCGAGGTTTTTTATAGTTTCACACGAGTGTTTTAATACCTGGTTATGTGCAGTTTCATACACTACTTTATCTACTCTCATACATTGCGATTCAACCTACTAAATAAAAGATCAAAGTTAATAAAGTAACTACAGCAAAACGTATTCAATGAATGGCGCCAAAACCTAGCACATCACCGCGCATGCGTTAAAGCGGGCGCTGTCACAGACAAGTAAAAATTGGTATGAAAACTTTTTGTAATTCTGTAAAAATGACGCGAACCGCATGTGCGTTCCATTATAAAAAAATAAAAAATATGGAACCTCGTTGGTGACATTAACTTTTTGGATTAACTTGTATCGTAATGGTAAAAAAATTACTTTATAACATTATTTTGTTAGAGAAATAATGTTATAAAGTGATTTTTTAATTTTTTTTCGGTATTGTGTTTATAAAGTATGCCAATATAAATTCGTTTTGAATTTTATAATTCGAACTTTACGATATGAGAGTAGATAAAAATAATAATATGGTATTTAAGTATTGGATTGATGCACAAATTAGGAAATTCAATAACAACAATGTGAATGAACTGTATCATATGAAGGCGAATTCAAAACGTTGTAGAACCACTCAACAGTTTGACGTCCATGGAAATATTCAAAACTCAGTCATTGAGGAGCTCTAAATGAGACGTAACAAGAAACATTTACTTCTTTTTTGGCCAGTGTAAAAACACCATCCAAGTTTCATGTCACATTTTAGGAAAACAATGGACCCGATGCTACAGTGGCCTCTAAACTTCCTAATTTTAGTTAGGTTTCGCTAAAACACTTTGCTATTCTAAAAGCAGCTGTCATAATCAAATGACAGCGTCATGACAGCGCTAATTTGAATCTGACGCTTCATATTTTAGGCGGTCTTATACATTGTCAGCTTGACATTCTGGAATAGCACTAGTTAAATCTGCCGTCTAAATTATGTCTTAAAATTAGTAAATTTAGTTTAGTTTTAGGCTATTTAAGCGATGTGCACGTAGAATCGGGTCCATTAACAATTCAAATAGTTAAGAAATGCTGGCTGTAACAAGCAATGTACAAGCTGCAGAATAGTCTCAGAAGTTATAAGATCTTCTCAAGAGGTTACCGAGAATATTATTGGAAACATCTGAGAGCATTGAGAATGTTCTCTTTCTTTACAAAATTTACGAATATTTTTAGAAAATTCCGAGAATTTCTCATAAGAAACTTTGAAAATTTTAGAAATTACTTTTCGGTACTATGCTAGCTGTAACTACGAGTATCTATCCATCAGGATGCAGTTAATATTTGAATTGGTAACATAAAAATAATTATAGTTTAGCCTTATGTAGTTAGGATTTTTTGTTTCTCTGCATTGTATTTTTGTGTAAGCAAAATATTATTGCTATGCCTTCTGTTACTTAACTCTTAAAAACGGTGTCGCAGTTTAATTTTCAGAAAAACCTGTTTTTCAAAACAGTTTATTTGTAAGCTTATTCTATTACTACTGTTTTACTAGCGAGGTGTATTTTGTTATGTAGTTCAATAAACACTTCTTCCTTTCTTTTTTGACTTTTATCTATGAACTGTGTTTATATGTCGCTAAAAAAAATCTAACCAGCAGGCTGATTGTCTAATGCACTCGCAATAGCAATAGTAACATTAAACCACTTTTTAACCGAATTCAAAGAAGGAGGCGGTTCTCAATTCAACTATATAATTGTCGTATGTTTGTTACGCGATCATTCCACCACTTATGAATTGATTTTGATTCTTTTTTGTTTCGTAGGTCATACTTTAGCGGTGGTTCCGTTGTCACTAAATCCGAATCTGATAAGGAGATCCGTGAGGAATTGGGGAACTTCTGAAATATTATGGGCATACAAATAGCCAAAAATATCTATACATTAAATAACCCTACCCTAGTAAACAAAGCTTCGTCGGTCCACCAAATGATTTAATTGAGATTCAGTAGCAACCATTCACAAAATGCTACCCGACTAGCGTAATCCGAAGGGTAAAGGTCTTGAACCCTTTGAAAATGGGATGGGTGCATTCTTTCACCTCGTAAAAAATTCCAAACTGTTGAATGTGCGAGACCAAAACGTCGCCCTGCGTCGCTAGTACCTGCCCGTGGATGTTTTTCGAAGTAATCTAGAATAGCCTGCTTAACATCCACTGCAAGCCCACTTTGGCATCTTCCTTGAGCATGGCGTGGCGTTTCAAAAGTGCCCCACTCGTAAAGGTTGCTAGCGATAGACCTTACAGTGTAGCGCGTAATGGCCTGCCGAATAAGAAATCGTTCAGTCCAAATTCTTACGGTGTCAGCAATGATTTGACCACTCACAAAGTTAATGTTCACAACATCAAACATTTCCCGATTGTCCAGAAGTAAATTTCCTTGCCGAGCCTTTTTTTATCAATAAATGGTTTAACAACTCACTTAACAAGCACTCGCTTCGAAACAAACACGGAACTGACGTCGCTTGCGCATAGTTTTGTGAGGGTAGCATCAAACAATAACATCATGACGATAAGCGGCCTACCCCCTTCGTAGCTACAGAAACGAGAGACCATGATTTATAAAATAGCCAGGACATTCTTTCGACTTTAGATGAGAAAAAATGTTTTATAATTAATATTGTTTGAGCTCAGAATCATGAATATAGTAACCCCTATTGTGGAAGTTGCTGACCAAAAAAACACCCTGTAAAATTGACTCATTTGTGACAAAAGTGTACTATCGGGGGCACAGGCGACTAAAGTCTACTAAAAAAAATCAAAGACAAAACACCAAATAAATAAAAATCCAACCCCTTTATCCCAAAACACCTAACCCCAAATTTGAACAAGTTCCATGACAACTTAGATATCTTGTCATTGATAATTTTTGACATTTTTAGACATGCTTTTTGACTTTCAGATGTTTTTGATTTTATTCATGTTAAGATTCAGTCGTATCAGAATTCAGGTATTTTGGGAATCGGACGTTTTGAATCAAAGTCACTATGAAATTAGGAGTATTTTGAAAAAAAAAAAATGTGTTCTGTTCCAATAACTTTGGGAGTATTTATTAAATTTAGTTAATTTTTTTTATGGCATGGAGAAGGCAAACGAGCTCACACATGAGTATTTATTAGTTCAAGTAATTTTTCTGTTGTAACGTGAAAGTTGCAGAACTTTCCCAAAAGTTTTGTAATTCCTTGAAATAAATCTGAGTATTCTCGAAAAATTCAAAAACATGGAAAAGAGAAAAATAATTTTACATAAAAAAAACGATTATAGAAGTTTCTGATGTATCTGGTAACTACTTAGTTTAAGTTTAAAATACAAATTGTTCTTCACGCAGTACACAATATAATCCATATATTTTATTTAAATGCCAGGTTCTTGTCAGTGTAGCGAAAGGTAAGCTCATTTTTTCTGTATCGTAAGCCTCCTCTTTGCTCATTTGAAGTCTGCCACATAATAACATCACTTGCCTCATAACAACGGTTTAAAAAAAAAACAAAAACACCACTTCACAATTCAATAAAATCAATCGCAGCCTCTCCATTTGTCATATATTCGTTGAAGGGTTGTTTTCTTATTTCACAACGCCAGGGGGTTTCTTTAACGTGATAAACTTTATCATTACTATCGTGGTCAATGAGATCGTCTTCTTCATTCTTAATACGCTGAAGAGTAATGACTAAATTATTGTCTCTGTCAAACTGCACATTGTGTATTCCATTGTTTTCCGTTGGGTCGAAAAGACCTACTTCTTCTAATTGATTGTTATCGTAGTTTAATTGATAAACGAAAAGTAGTCGTTGTTTCGCGGTCTTGTAGGAGTCAATAAAATAAACGCAATCGTTTGTATCCGTTGCTAGAAAGTACGTGTTATTATCAAACACGTATGGAAACGCGGCCCCAGCGTTCAGTTTATATGTATGGCAAATTATATTGCTCGTACAACCACAGAAATAAAAATCGCCACGCCTGTCTATGACCATTTCAGACACCTGTAAGTGGTTAAGAGGTTCAAGATCGGTGTATTGAGTCAACCATAAAGTGTACACTCGGGTTCCTATCCAAGCATAGAGAATATCTTTGAAGTAGAGTGAAGTCAAACGCTCCCCGACGCTGTAGCTGTAGCTGTGATTGGACCCGGGATAGTATTTATACAATAAATTATCCCAAGAATGAACGTACAGAGTTTGCGTTTTCTGATCAACGGTGAAATAGTTTACGTGTCGTAAGCCCGTGGACTTGACAGAATAGTTGGATAAGCTTAAGAATTTCAAAGTGCTGTCGTCGTAATCGTCGAAGTAGAGAATGTGGTTGGTTTGGTCTACAGCTACTACTGGGTTGACTGACATGTTGTAGTTTGCTAGAAGCCTCGTCTTCTGATAGCAGATGCCGTGTAAGCATAAGTCACAACCACCTTTTGAGATCGCGGCTTGTCCTCGAGTAATTGCAAACAGGAGAAGTAGAAATAGCCTGTAAAGAAATAAAAATCGTTATACATAATGTCTGTGGTCCTAGTAAAAATATTACGATAAATTAGAAATCTCTTGTCGGCTACTGACAATATTGCTGGAAATATTGACGATATCGAGAAAAAATATCAATTCGTTGTTTATTTTGTTACGTATACATTGTGAAATTCCTAATACTATCATACCATTGGAACCCTAATCCATCATGGAACGGTGCCGCAGTGACGTCATGAAAGTATTTGTTTGAATTACCTATCAACCAAGCATAACACTAATCAAAAATATAGTTTTACGAGTATGACATGTGAATGCTAATTAATTGTACTTTCTCAATAGTTTTCAAAAATTATAATAACATTTAAAGTCACTTCAGTCCATTTTTTTAATCACTTATAATAATTCTTTAAAATGAAACAGTATTCATCAACCTCAGAATTATTATTAGAAATAAAACATACGTATTACAATCACTTTAGCTTTATTTAAGAAAACCACCAATACCCCTATTTTTGTGATGGAGGTTGAAATTACAGCACGTGGCTGAAAGCGACATTCCCTACTTATTCATATCTATACTTATTTATTACAGATGCGAAGGTGACGTTGTAGTTGTTCGTTTGTCACGCTTTCACACCTAAATCATTAAACCGAATTCAATGAAATACAGAATGAAGAAAGCTTGATCCTCATAAAAAGACATAAGTCAGGCGGGGCTATTACGTCAGCGGGGCAATTTCGTCGAGCGGCTTTATCTCCCGTTTTAAAGTTCGCATCGAATAATATTGGAGGTGGGAGGACCTTGTGCAGGGCCCGTCCGGGTTGGTACCACCATCTTATCCATTAACCTACCGCCAAGCAGCAGTGTTCGCATTGTTGTGTTCCGGTTTGGGGATAAGACAGCCGGTGAAATGACTAGCATAGAGGCATTCCATCTTCGGCCTCAGGGTTGGCAACGCATTTGCAGTCTTAGGATTGCGGTCTTGTGAATGCGAATGTCTATGGGTCACAGTTTCCACTTACCATCAGGTGGCCTGTGTGCTCGTTTGCCTTCCTATGATATAAAAAAAAAAAAAAAAAAAAAAAAATTACATCTATTGACAAGTAGATATTTTTTTTCTCTACTCCACTCACCGCTTCACTCTTCTAAACCAACTTTAGAACAGGAGTTAAAGCCACTTGACGTAATTGCCCCGCTGACGTAATAGCCCCGCTTGACCTTATTGTTATAATACTTTTCATTCAAGAAGATTATGAATGTGTATGTGTGTGTAATGTATATTACCAGAACAATGAATTTTTTTATTTTATTTATTGATGTAAACAATTAAAAGTTAAAACTAAACTTATTTTAATTAAAATAAAACTAAGTAACTCAAAATTATTAAAGATGTAAATAATAATCACCACTATACATATAATGAACACCCCCTCTAGCAGGTCCGCTTGCGGCATGGTCCCTATGACACTGGCTGCATTACCTCTCTGGATAGTTAGCCCAATCCTTTGAGAGATGTAAGCACCGGCTCTAGGATCTCTGGAGGTGTCTGTGTAATGTATATGTGTGAAGGAACAGCGATGAACACTAAATCAGAATAAAGTCATGGTTAAACTTATTAATAATTCTGTAACCACATTTTGCACAACTAGGCTAAGATTGAGGAAAGTGATATACAGATCGAAAGCGTCGGAAGGTGCCGCCGTAGGCGTACTTTTTCGAATCAAATCGAAGAAATACTGGAAAAGAGCCGAATCTTAAGTACCCGAAACCGACGTGCGTGAATGACTAGATGTATGAATGTTGAAGAAGCGAAAGAAATTTGTCAATATCGTAGCAAGTGGAAAGAAGTAGTCTCTGCCCTCCTGGGAAACAGGCGTGATTTAATGTATGTATGTAGGCTAAGATGTTTACCAGCGTATTAGTGACAGGTGCAGGTGACAAGTCTATCGCCTAACAGGACTACCAGCCTTTATTCTCTTAGTGGCCTCTTACGACATCCTCGAGAAGACATGGAGTAGCACTATTCTAATCCAACCACACGGGTATAACAGAAATTATAAACACTGATTTATTAATTAATATTTTAAATGCACCTTATTTCCATCGCAGTTAGCACAATACTCGCTCCACATATGTGACTGAGTTGAATGAGGAATCTTAACTTGTTGAACACTTGATATTTAGTTACTATTTATAACCAATAATGATATCGTTGTTGCAATAAACAGCACTTTTGATAACCTATAGATAAGAGAAAGTGAAAGTTAAAATTAACCAATAGCGCAATCCTTCATTTATACTACCTACAATAAATAAAATGAAAGTGTTTGTATGTGATTTCAAATAAAGGCATTAATTTTGAAAACTCATGAAATCGATGTCTGTGGATTTTCTGACACTCTTGAGTGTTTTAACAAGCCTTCAATAGGACTTGCAAAAGATGTAAACAAAACCAAACGAACACAATCACGTGCTTTTAAAGATCAAGTGAGGTCTTTGCGATGATTTATTCACTAGTTAGATCATTATTTTCATATTAAGTTTAAGATGAAATAATGATTCATTATACATACATACATACATTAAATCACGCCTGTTTCCCAGACGGGTAGGCAGAGACCACTTCTTTCCACTTGCTACGATCTTGATTGATTCATTATAGTTTTAATAAAAACACGCTTCACGCTTGGTGATTATTTGAGGTTATGTGTTTTCCCCGTATGGTAGCCGGGTTAGAATAGTGCCACTCCGTGTCTTCCCGTGGATGTCGTATGAGGCGACTTAGGGAATATAGGCTTGTAATACTGTTAGGCGATGGGCTTGCCACCTGTCACTAAATACACTGGTTAACATCTTAGCCGGAGGCCATTTGCAACGTTAAAAGATGGCGGACGTGTAATTTGTTTTAGACTTTAATTTTTGGGTAATTAGGTGTTCAAAGTTCTTTTCTGATAGTGATTTGTACTTTTTATGCCTTAGTGTCGCACAGTGATTGAAGACTTGGACTTATTTCGTGTATCTGGCATCTTTCTTCTCGTTTCAAGTGGACTCGCAGTGGTGCAGAGGTTAAAACTATCTTGACCTCTGACCTACAAATCACCGTACAACGTTGCCCCCAATCTTCCTAGAGAAGATTGGATTGTGTTTTATACTCATATAAACCTTGACACTGGCGAAATCACTTCACGTGGAAGCCATATCCCTGCGGTAGTAGCTGTTCAAGTTCAAGTTCAAAATAGTAAAAAAATGTCCTAACGAAGATTGGAACGGCGCGTGGCAATTCCCGCGGTCCGATCTTTACGTGAGGCCGCTATTGTAATCGACATAATCTTTGCACACATTCAATACCGATTGCGTCACGACTAGATGATGACCAGCGCCTTCACTGAAAAGCCTCGTTAGTAAAATGTCTACGTATCAGATAAAACACGTAATAACTTAATGTCCCCATTTTAGTGTTTCAAAAATGAGTCGCAAAATTTAAACTACCTATACTCATATACAGTAGGTACCGGCAAATAAAACATAGACTTAGTACTTAAATCACATACGATTACCAACAAAACATTACTTAGGTACCAAAATTGTCAACTAATCAAGAACTAGCTGACCAATTATGCAATTCGTTAGCTGATTAAATAAGGTTCCAAATGGTTTAGTAAAAATATTTTTATTCATGAAAAAAGTTTCGTATTTAAAAACAATTGTCGACGCGTTTATACTATATTTACGAGATTTTTATAAATACGTCAGCAATGGTATTTTAAATACTAAACTTTTTTAAACTACGATATGTACAAACATTTGTTATAAACTATTTTGAACCTTATTTAATCAGCTAACGAATTAAATAATAGCAATAAAATTGGTCAACTATTTCGTGATTGGTTGTCAATTTTGGTGAGTCACATTTGTAGATAATCGTATGGATTGTTGAGCCACTTGTCATTGTTTGTAATTTAGCCGTGTATTCAATAACCGATGCCAACGACTGGCTGACAGCTATTCGATTTGCATGACATAGCCATGGGTAAGTGGCTCAACAATCCCAGTTCGCGACTGTACAAAGGTGATAATATTATTTGCCGGTACTGTATAAATATGCAAGTTAGTAAGAAAAAACCGCGTCCAAACCGGCATCTGTTTGGGACCTACAACACCACAGACAGGCGCACAGATACACGGATACATACCCCTCTTTTTGCGTCGGCGATGGGTAAGAATCTGGTTCATAGCCTAATTTTTTTATTGACCTTCGATAAGTTTGAGACCGTATTGATAAGAAAAAATTAAATAATACACTCCGGAATAAACTACCGTAACTTACTTATCATTCGGGTCATTCTACTTTTCAGTGTACATTTTTGGTTATAGTCCGATAAAAAGTATACCAAATTATGAATCCGCGTCTAAATAAATAACATAAACTTAGAATGTTTAAGTTTGACGGTTTCCAAAAAAACAACTCTAAAATTACTCAATTATCGTTAAAAAATCTTGGTAACTCAGTGGTAAATTGCACTCTTTCCATAGAAAAGGCGGGGACATCAACATCCACTGCGTTACTGACATTATAGTTATTACAAATAACTTTTTATGTATTAGGATAATTCTAAATACAAGCTTATTTACGTCCCTCTTCGAGTTTCAAGTTAGAAAACGGTGCAATTCTCCGTTTTTGAAAAAAAAAATGTTTAGTGCAAATGTGACTAAAAATTTATGTACAACGAAAAGTAGAATGGCCCATTCACTCCGCGAAAAGGAATAGCAGAATACACATGTAATACCTTAAATTAAGTGATCAAGTCTTCACTGTGATTATGTTTAAAAGGTACGGACTTTTTGACAACAAAACTCCACAGTCAACTTTCAGCAAGATTTGATTTAAGTTTTTGTTTTTCATCTAACATATATGATACAGATTTATTGATGTTAACAATTAAAAGTTAAAACTTAACTTATTTAAATAAAATAAACGTAAGCTACTCAAATATTAAACATGTAAATAATAATGACACTAAAAAAGAACACCCCCTCTAGCAAGTCCGCTCGCGGCATGACACTGGCTGCATTCCCATTTATTTATTTTTAGTTCGTGAGGGTTTCGTAAATGGTTATTTTTCCACTAATTGGAAGATCGCCGTCGCTGTCGTTTTTTTTTATAAAATGTCAAATATAAAGCTAAAAATAAGGCGGCTTATTTAGTTATAACTATTTAAAAATTTCCATAATATTAGCAATGTGTTACAATGTTACAACCTTTCTCTATTGAACTAAAGGAGGTGAATTTACAATCCATTATAATAAAATTGTATTTCAATTAATACGTAAGTCATTTTACTAGCACTTTTAATGTCCGTCTTAAGATAGTTAACTTATAGCAAGTTCCAAGCTTGGTTTTGTAACTGTTTCATTTGTCCTAAAATTCATAAAATAGGATTGCATTTAATTCTGTATCACTTTCAGAAAAATAAAATTAAAAATATTGAAAAGATGTGCAAACACGAGCGTAAAAGAACGCTTAAAAATTTAGTTTGCGGTCAAAGTCATTAGCGATGCCAAGTAATTTGTAACTCAGTCTTATTCATCAGATTGACTTTGAGATGCAGCTTGTTGGCTTAAAAAGGCAGTGTTAGAACTTGTGCGAACGTGTTAGCATTAAGTACATACATACGTACCTTCACGCCTGTAATCCCAGAGTGGGGTAAGCAGAGCTACAGAATTACCTACAACTTTAAAAACTTGTTGACATTCAGCACAAATAGGCTAAGATGTTTACCAGTGTATTAGTGACAGGTTGCAATCCCATCGCCTGACAGTAGTACAAGCCTATTCCCTTAGTCGCCTCTTACGACATCCACTGGAAGACATGGAGTGGCACTATTCTAACCCGGCAACCACACGGGACTAAGTGCATTAAGTATTTTCGTTTAATCTATTTCTGTTTGTTGACAGGTTTCTTCTACTGATCCTGTTTATGATATCGCTAGGAAAAGGTCTGAAGTCAACAGCCTGTGATCTCTGTCTCGAAGGGGTGTGCTATGGGAGGAACATACTCCTTACCTCTTCTAGAATTCGACCGTACTCTGCAGTTGCTGTAGATCAAGATAAGGATATTCTTTATTTCCTTGACGATGAAGACAAAACAATAAAAGTTCTAAATTTAAACAACACCATTGAAGCAACAGTTGATCAAAAAACCCATGACGTGTATTTAATAGATTCTCATGATGTAATAAGACATAAGTATCGTCCCGCATCAAATGAAAGTTCAAGATTCCATTTGAACCACACCGTCGACGAACTTTTTTCTCAAGTTAAACTGTATGGTTGGATAGATAATTACATTGACACCATAGAAGGTGATCAAGACAAGGAGTTTCCTCCTCTTAATCACTTAACAGTGATGTTTCACGATTCGCTGATCATAGACAAGAGAGGCGATTTTTACTTTCCTGGTTGTGGTACATTTGCAGCTGGGGCCGACTTTTCTGTAAGGATAATATTAGTATTAATAATAAAGCCTTTAATTTCCTTAATAATAATACAATAATCAAATCTTATATTTTAATTTTCACTATTTATTTTTAAATTATTTTGTTTTGTTACATAATATTATTATAAATTAAAGCAATGAACTGGAATAAATTATACAACATTTTTATTTCCATGCAATGTCACTAGTATGTATTAATAAAAAAACGAACATATTAATTATTGTTCACTTCGCATGCTCTTAAAATGTTACTTTAGTCTCTGCGTATCGGATCTAAAGCTCCTTATTAATCTCTAGGGATTAAAGTATTTTTATTTAAATTAAATTTGTAAACGCCAAAACATCCAATCACGGTGATAATGAATGGAGGATTATCGCTATTTTCAGTAAGTATGCATAGACAATTTTTAGGGCGTGGAAATAATCTCAAAATGACAACTGTGCAAAAATATAGTACTCGTATGTGGTGTACTGCCTTTTCGCAGAACTTTTTTTGGCCGAATTTCATTTGCCAACCAACGTTTCGCCGACAATTCACTTTGACAACTAACGATTACCAAAATTTTATATGACAACTTTTTAATTCGCAGAATTATTAAAAAGCGTATTATTATAACGCCTTTACACTTTTGGCAGACTCATCATTTGTCAAATTTTTCACTTGGCTTAACAACTCTTGGACGAATAACGTTTAGTTGATGCAACATTCCCCTTTTCATACATTTGGCAGATCCGACTCGGATAGGTTAGGTTAGAGCTTGGCTCCCGCCTTGACCTTCGAGGTTATTTTTTTTTATCTGCCCAGTAAATAACAAACACAACAAAGTCAAATTAAAAGTACCTACGAGGGTGCATTGAAAAGTTCTGAGCCTAAGGTTGAATATAATAAAAAAAAAACAAATAAATACTGGCAGGTCAAAGTGCCATATTTAGTCGCCATTATGCACTATCTTTTGTTTTTTTCCTGTCACAATTTTGCATTTTATGCTGGAACTGCTACATAAGGTCACTGATTTTTCAAGTAATGGATAAAATTGAGCACCGTTCTGTCATAAAATATTTGCAAAAGAAGGGGTTAACACCAAAACAAATATTTGAAGATATGAATCAAACATAAGGGCAATCTGCTCCATCGTATGCTACCATAAAAAGATGGGTAGCTGGTTTCAAACGTGGCCGGGAGACTGTTCAAGACGAGCCTAGGAGTGGGCGGCCGTTGACGGCTACTACGGACGAAAATGTCAATAATATATTAGATGCGATAATGAAGGATAGGCGATTGAAGATTGTGGAGATAGCGGAAGCAATGGGTATTTCTTATGAGCGGGCACAGAACATCATCACCGATGTTCTTGGATTTTCTAAGGTGTCAACCAGGTGGGTGCCTAGACTGCTTTCAGTCGAGAACAAACGAGTACGTGTTACAATTTCCCAAAATTGTTTATGTATGTTTCAACGTGACTCCGACGATTTTTTCAATCGTTTTATAACTATGGACGAGACATGGGTCCACCACAGTACACCAGAATCGAAAGAACAATCCAGGCAATGGAAAAGACCAGGTTCACCACCACCCAAAAAAGCCAAGGTCATTTTGTCAGCTAATAAGGTAATGGCCTCAGTTTTCTGGGATTGCATCATCATGATCATGAATATCATGCTAGACTATCTCGAAAAGGGCAAAACAATAAATTCGGACTACTATTGTGCTCTTTTACGTCGTCTGCGTGAGGAAATTAAAATAAAGAGACCTGGAATGCTGTCGAAAAAAGTACTGTTTCACCAAGACAACGCTCGCGTTCACACTTCGGCGAAATCAATGGCACAAATATATGATTGTGGATTTGTAGTGCTGCCGCATGCCCCTTACTCGCCGGATCTAGCTCCTTCCGATTATCATCTCTTCCCAAACCTCAAAAAACACTTGGGAGGACAAATATTTTCGACAAATATGGAGGTACAAGAAGCAGTAGACTCATATTTTAACGACCTCAGCGATTCTTTTTTTTTTGATGGGATAATGAAGTTGGAGGCGAGGTGGACTAAGTGCATTGACCTTCATGGAGAATATGTCGAAAAATAAAATTGTTATAAAAAGTGAGCCCGTTACTTTTTTTTACCAGGCTCAGAACTTTTCAATCCACCCTCGTACCTACATACTTTATCATAAAAATAAGTTAGCGGGTGCGCTTACCCACGATGTTACTAAAATTATATCACGTAGTTGCTAAACGAAACGGTACTCAATAAAAAAATTGGTGAACAATAAACAACCAAATGAATATTATGCCAACTAAAACATTATACAACATGAAAGTAGGCATTTTGAAAAATAACATTATAAAAAACAGACCACATGTTGAGTTGGTAACTGTTAAGTTGGCAAATAAAACAAATACATTTGATAAGTTGGGAAATGAACGTTCGGCGAAATAAATTTACGCGAAACGTGAGTTGGGAAGTGATAATCGGCCATACAATTTTCTGCGATAAATAAGAGAACCCTCGTATGTACCTATGTTATTTAAGTAATAAATTTCATTAAAAATAATTAATTTTGTGAAACACCATCAATGACTACGAATATGAATATATTTAATTATATTAATTCATTTTATAATGCATGGTCCAATTAGTTTTAAAATAGTTTCATGTTTGAACCTGTTAGCTATAATAATAATAAATATACAGGGCGTCCCACGGCTATGCCACATGGAAGGAAAGTACCTTGAATATTGTAGATGGAACATTTTACTGAAAGAAAACATTATTTGAATTTAAAAAACAATTTAAACTGCATTCATAGATATTTCAATAATTACATAGTTGAACCGGGAATCGAACCCGTTACACGAGAAAAATAATTACCCTGCAGCTTTATCATACCGATCGAAAGGCTTCACCATAAGGATTATTTTTTGCTAAATAACATAGTGTCAGAAATAAAAGGAAGACCATGAATTTTAACATTTTTAATACAAAATTAATCAATTCATCAAATGCTCAAAACGAGTCCCTTCCTGTTGAATACAAAGTCGCACTCTTTTGATTATTTCGCTCACAAAAAAAAACACATTTAATGTTTGTTTTAGGTTATTATGCTGAAAAATATCGACAGGATTATTCATGCTATCGTCAACTCTGATGGATATGAGAACACGCATACCTACTGATGTAAGTACCAAAACAGGAGAATGTCTACCAGACTAGCATTTTAGAGGTTAGACGTGGGTGCGCGGGGCCCGTACTGCCCTCCGACGGAGAAAAAGCGCATGTGCAATTAATTCATAGAAGCATATTAAACTCTCATGGGTTATAATAAGGTTGGATTTTCAATACAGTTCATATAGTAGATACGCCTTTTCTCCTTAGGAGGGCATAGCATTTGCTACTCTTGCTACGTGGCGAATCCAGCATTGAACTTTTTTTTTCTCGCATTTAAAGTGAAAAGTAGAGTGTTTAACGCGAGACTAAACAACCATAATGACACTCGAATTACTTTATTAATATCTACCCTTACCGGGATTTGAACCGAGGACCGCTAGCGACGTAGGCAAGATCACTACCAACTAGGCCAGCGCGTCGTTAAGTTGTTTTGTCTCGACACGTGTTATGGTATTGTTTTCAACTCAGCCACTATTACTGTCAAGTAAATAAGAGGACACGAGCTGTGGGTAGGCCTCCAACAAGATGAAGTGAAGACCTTGTAAGGATCGCGGGAAAGCGGTGGATGCGAAAAGCACAAGACCGGTCTGAGTGGAGAGCCTTGGGGGAGGCCTATGTCCAGCAGTGGACGTCTTTCGGCTGACATGATGATGATGATGATGAAATAAGACGTATCATCACGTTGACAATACGACAGCAATAGGTGTAAAGTCAATGTACATTATGGCTCCCTAAGTCAAAGTATAAACAAGGTTTATCAAATGTTCCAAAACAAGTGCCGATTATAAATAATAGTTTTGCGGACCATTTTACGCTGAGAGAAAGGAACAGAGCTATGTGACTGCTATAGCTTTGTCCCTTTCTTCCAGCGTAAACTGAACTGCATAGCTACGTCATAATAACCCCCCAGAAGTCGGAAAATCCCCATTCAGAAAAAAAACCAGCAGGGTGCGAGTTGGAATCGCACACGAAAGGTACCACCTACTATATTAACCCTTAGCTGCATGATTTAATATTTTCGTTTGAAAAACAGATATGTAATAGAAAAATGCATTTAGATTACGGGAAAAATAATTTAAAAAATCATACTCATTTTTTATTTTTTTTTATTATTTTACACATAAATGGTATCATTTTTGATACTCCATGCAAAAAGTAGTAAAAATTATCTTCTTCTCACAAAATGGAAAAACAACAATGTAGTCTAAGAATACAAGGAATTAAATTATCTGAATTTTGTTAAAAAGACAAAAAAAAAGCCTTGTATCATTTTTGATACCGTATGCACCTAAGGGTTAAGATTCGAGCAGAAAACGCCGAAAACTAATAATTTATTTTAAGACACTTTTGACATTTGGTTCAATTATTAATACTTATTGCCAGAGAATAAGCAGTTGCAACAAGCGGCCTCTATAACTGTAATAACCTTAATTTTGGAAATGCAAATATCTATTCGCTCGTTTCCTTTATCCTTACAATAACAAGTTTCTGCCAAAAAGTTCATCTTTAGGACAAGCTTTTGTTGCCGACGCTAATTCTTTTGCAAAATCCTTATCTGCGTATCAAGACCAAAATAGTGAGTTCCTAACACATCGGTGGGTCTACGGTAAGAACAGCGGAAATCCTGTCGCCAACTTCCGACTCCATCATCAGATCGGCTCTTAGATACAATAATATTGCATTGTTATCTCCATTGAAGAGAGAATACTTTGACAATGGGTATAAGGTACGTGTCAAGGTTTTAATACTAAATATAAATAAAATCCTTACCGTGTGGTTGCCGGGTTAGAATAGTGCCACTCCATGTCTTCCCGTGGAAGTCGTAAGAGGCGACTAAGGGAATAAAGGCTTGTAGTACTGTCAGGCGTTGGGCTTGCCACCTGTCACTTATACCGCCGTCCGATCACTAAAATGCCGTTAAGTAGCATTTTGTCAATTTTGAGTTTTATATATAGCGCATAAGAGATTTTTATTCTCTATCGACTAGTATATAAAACTCAAAATTGGCAAAATGCTACTTAACGGCCTTTTAGTGATCGGACGGCAGAATACACTTGGAAACATCTTAGCCTACTTGTGCAAAATGTGGTTACAGAATTATCAAGAAGTTTTAAGACTTGTTGGTAATTCTTTAGCTCTGCCTACCCCACTCTGGGAATGAAGGCGTGAGTTTATGTATGTATGTATGTAAATAAAATCTCAATTTTTCAAATCCAAAATCCAATCGTTAATCGAATAATTATCACGAGTAGTGGACATTTTACAAATATTCAAGTTTTATTTCTGACTGTTTCTCTATTTAGTTTTTGTAAGACATATTTTTAACATTGAGACTTTCATTGTCTTTATCTTTGGTATTTTAAAGAACTGATGTACTCAGGGAATCTGTAAGACGTACCATTTTCGCCCTTGTTACAATGTGAATAAGACATCTATAGAGAGGTCACAGACAAGGGTAAAAATAAATATTCGCACAAAGGTGCAAAAATATGTACACAGACCTTATTGCCATAGGTTAGTGCCATAAGTTGTGAACATATTTTTGAGAATTCGGAGTGTAAATATATTTATACTCTGGACTGTACGTTTTTCAGTTTTCCTTCTGTACCTACCCAATTTTTATTTTATTTTTATAAATGTACTCCAAAAGTTTTATGTATAGATTTTGAGTAATATTAGAAACTGGAAAGTGTGTTTGTTAGTTTGTTCCATTTTCACGGGTAAACGGCTAAACAGATTTTAATAAAAAATTATACATTATGTAGTCTGTCATACCGTCATACGGATATCTTCCGGGGATTTTCAGAAATCTGATAAAAACTAGGGAAATGAAAATTGCTATTCGACAATAGATGGCGCTTCCTTTCACTCTAGTATCCATTACGTGTCGGTGATTAAATCAAAGACCTACTTATATACCTACCTACTTATTTATAGATTTTCTTCCGTATTTACTAATTTAGACGTAGCACATAATAATTAAAACTTCCATCAACATAATTCTTTTATGAATATTATATTAAGTTTTTATGTTCATGTACTCAATATAATTATTTTTTTATAGATTTGTTCTCCTTGTATTGGTGGGCATACCAAGCTTAGGTTTGGTTTCGGCGCAATCAAGCTGCGACCTATGCCTTCACGACGTTTGCTATGAGAAGAATCTTATCTTTGACTCCCTGGCGCTTTCTACTGCGCGCCAAGTTGCAATAGACCGAACAGAAAACAATGTCTACTTTGTCGACTAAAATGGTGGTGCCCTTAAATCCTTCAATTTAGCTAATAATACCATGAGAACGCTCCGTAAATCAGGTATTTTTGGTATTGCTGTTGACCAGAAAACCCAAGATCTATACATCAATAACAGAGCAAGATTATTAAAATATAACCCCGTATTGAACAAAACTAATGTTATACGCGTGGATCGTATTTATTAGATGAACTTTATTTTAAAGACAAACTATACGGTACTCTGCCACAGTATTCAAGCCTATACCTAGTGGAAGAAGGCAAGGTGAAAAACTTTCCGCCTTTAAGTTACAATTTTAAAGACGTCCACAATTTGATCATAGACAAACGTGGCGATTTTTATTTTAGACAAAAAGGACTAAAGACGTACAAACTGTCTGCTGCTAGAAATTCTACTGCTTTGTTCTCTGAAGGTGAATGGTACGTCCATGTCACTGATAAAGACGATGTTGCATATTTTATTGACCGATTTCACCGAACCATTTCAAGAATTAACTATGACACTGACTAACTTGTAAAAGTAGGCAATTTTGATGCTGTTATGGATGGATTGTTGTTATTGTTACATTTTGATAAGAATAATGACATCGTTGTTATTCGGTTTCGGTTTAAAGATATTTATTCTCAAAAAAGACATAACGTCGGTGAAACTGCAAAACCGCGTAAGTAACAAATTTATGATAGAGCAAAATAAACCTTACTGTCATACTAAAAAGGTGCATTTTGCTGCTTATTAAAAATGTTACTTACGCGGTTTTGCAGTTTCACCGACGATAAGTCGCTTACATGAGAACACAATATTGTTGTAAGTAGGTATATAAACTAAAACGTTCGTTCCAATTATTCTATTTTTGTTCACTTAATGAATTTATGTTGTAGATAGGTTATTAGCTATTATAAATATGCTGTGATAATTTAGTTTTAAATGCATTTAGCGAACTTACATGTTTTATAGCAGACGGTAATTTATTGTAAAGCTGTGCACCTTCAAAAGTAATCATTTTTTTCCCTAATTGAGTTCTTATCTTCGGTAATAGTACTAATTATTTAAGGGGTCAATGATAAAAAAATGCATTATTTGACCGCTACTTCGAATACTTGCATTATAAACACAAGAAACGATTCTTCCCTAAATGATAATTGAGGTTGAACAAAAATCTATTTTGAAATTGAAGTAATAAACCATTTAAAAATATGCTGTTTGTTTTAGTTAATATAACAACTCGTTTTTCTGTGTAATTTTTTAATAGCTTGTATTTGGTAGCTTGTAAGGGCATTAAGCTTTCAAATTCTTCTCAATGTAAAAATATTAGTACATCAGTAAGTTTGTAAGCATCTGGGAGAGAACGATGATTTCCTTTATTTTTGATGCCGTCAAAATCTTGTAAGTTAAACAAAGCGGCTGATATTATGACATTTCACTTAACTGTACGATCACTGTATGCCTCGGGCTCTATTTGAATTAAAAAGATCCGCCAATATTTCAATGTTCATCTTTGACCTAGTCCCAAACTAAGGTCTAGGCTTGTACTATGGGTACTAGACAACGATATAAATACTTATATAGAGAAATATATGCTTAAATACATAGAAAACATCCATGACTCAGGAACAAATATTCGGGTTCATCACACAAATATCTGCCCTTACCGGGATTTGAACCCAGGACCTCTAGCTTCGCAGGCACTAGGCAGGGTCACCACCAACTAGGCCAGCGCGTCGTCAAGATGTTCATGAAAGAGCCTCAAAGCCCACACCAGGTGGCCTGTGGGCTCAATTGCCTTTTCATGACATGAAAATCATCATCATCCATGATCTGATGAGGTCTCATCACCTTACTTACCAAAATATACCAGAGCACTCCATACATGAGGCGACTACTTATTCAAAATCTGCTGGTCAAAACCTCAAATTGACCAGAGGGGTTACTATGACATAACTATGCCGTTCAGTTTGCGCTGAGAGAAAGGGACAGAGCTATATAACTGCTAGATACGGACGTCGGTTTCGGGTACTTAAGATTCGGCCCTTTTCCAGTATTTCTCCGATTTGATTCGAAAAAGTACGCCTAGGGCGGCCCCTTCCGACCCTTCCACTCACTTTCGATCTGTATATCTCTTTCGTCAATCTTCTTTCATCCATCCTTTCTAAATGACCGAACCATCGAAGCATGCCCTTGTCAATCTTAGTCACTACATCTTCTTTTATTCCACATTTCTCTCTGATTTTTTCATTTCTTACTCTATCAATCAGTTTCACACCACACATACTACGCAAAGAGCGCATTTCAACTGCATTTACACGACTTACATGCTTGTTCTGCCACACCCAACATGACCAAACTAATGAGTCCGAACACGGTGGGTCTACGTTGAACATAGCGGAGATTCTGTCGACACCTTCCGACTCCATCATCAGATCAGCTCTTAGCTACCATAATATTGCATTGTCATCGAGTTTAATATCTGGTCCAAATTTCAGCCCATTCCATTAATGGGAACTTTGTAAAATTGACTTGCAAATTTTGACGGACAACTTACAAACATACATACGAACAGGGCTTCTATTCAAAACGGTAAAAACCATATCGTGTTTGAGCTGTTGTTGTATTGTCACCGTCGGATTTGTATTCCCACAGAAAAAATGTAAACAAAGTTACGTCACTGTCAAAGTGACATTTCAGGGGATCTCTAAGTTTGGACAAGTAAGAAATATAATCTTAAGTTATCATTTCGCTCGAACCGTGATATAAATGAAGCTAGAGGTGTAAAGGACACTCGCCGTAAAATGAACTACATAGCTATGTCATAATAAAAGTAAAAAAAATCAGATGACATTCTGCATCATTAAAAAAAAGTGTCTCCATAATAATTTTATTGTATTTTTATACAATCATGACCCACTGGAAGTCAATCATTACAGAAATCCTTGGAGGAGGTCTTTATCAAGCAGATATGGTTTTTTTTTTATTTTTGACGATGCAAATATTTATAAGTTTAAACAGTATGTACAGATCCAAAGCAGCACATTCAAGAAAAATCCTAAGCCTTTAGATTAGTGGTAGATCCAGGTTGCGAGCTGCGAAAAGACGAGGTTCTGTGCAGACGTAGTCCAGAAACCTGGTCACAGAAGCTGCCGGGAGTTCCAGGCGTGCCAGGAGTCGGAGGGTCCGGTGGAGAGCACTTTGATGACCTGGAAACAAATACCTTTTAGTAGGGTCTTCTTCGTTTTCCAGGTGGGTAGGCCTCCAACAAGGTGGACCGACTAAGTTAAGGTTGCGGGAAACCGTTGAATTCAAGCGGCGGAAAACTGCTCCTTGTGGCAAACCTTGGGGGAGGCCTATGCCCAGCAGTGCACGTCTTTCGATGATGAGGATCTGGAGAGATTACGAGTAGTATCATCTGGTAAAACTAACCCAATTATGAAAGGACTAGATAGATAATTGCAGAAAGGCTCAAAAGGTTTTGAAAGCAAATATATATTAATAACTAAAGAATGACAATAAGTAGAGGAACGGTTGACTAACAAATTAACCCTCTAAATGTGTGTATAATATGTAAAATATGTTATTTTTTTGAGGTCGGATAACCTCGTAAGTTTACAACTTAGAAAATTTCGTGTACTTTTTAGTAGGTACGAGGGGAGGTCCAAAAGTTCGCGGAATGGAGGGCTAAATAATTAAATAAAAAGACGTAACTATTTTTCCGTTTCAATATAATCTCCCTTAAGGTTAATACATTTGTTAGATCGTGATATTAATTTTTCTAAACCCACATAAAAATAATTTTCTTCTTTGCTGTCAAAATGAGCCAAAATTGCGTCCTTTACTTCATCATCGGTGTGAAATTTTCTTCCCCGCAATTCTTTCTTCAAATTTGGGAATAAATAATAATCACTGGGGGCCAGGTTCGGGCTGTAGGGGGGATGAACCAATTCTTCGAAGCCACATTTGTTCAGGGTAGCCATCGCAATACGACTCTTGTGAACTGGAGCATTATCCTGAAGTAACAGCACACCCTTAGCCAGCTTTCCTCGCCTTTTTTCTTTGATAGCTTCCCGCAACTGCTCCAGTAGCCTAGAGTAGTACTCTCCAGTAATTGTGACATCTTTGCTTTTGTAATCGATCATCAAAATTCCTTGGCAGTCCCAGAAAATCGTAGCCATCAACTTTCCGGCCGATTCTGACACCTTAAATTTCTTAGGTGGGGGGGGTACCCTTCTTGTGCCATTGCATCGACTCCTGTTTAGAGTCAGGTTCAAAATGATGACCCCAAGTTTCATCTCCAGTAACAATCCGCTTCAAAATCGACGTACTTTCTTCTCCACACCGTTCTAAAAAACTGCTACACGCGTCGATTCGCTGCTGTCGCTGATGCGGCGTAAGCATTCTCGGCACCCATCTTGAACTCACTTTAATCATGCCGAGGTGTTCATGTAGAATCCGCAAAATAGTGGTTTCAGATACTCCAACTAATGCAGAAATCTGTTTCTTCTTCAGGCGAGCATCTTCTAATACTAATTTTTCAACTTTTCCGTCGGTATCTGATGTGGTGACCTCGACAGGCCGTCCTGGGCGAGGGTCGTCTTCAATGGACTCTCTGCCAATTTTAAAAAGACCGTGCCATTTGTAAATCATTGTTTTTCCAGGGCAATGATCACAGTAAACTACTGACATCTCACTCATGATGGTCTGAGGAGTTTTTCCTTGCTTAGTCAGGAACTTGATGATGGCTCGATACTCAATTTGCTCCATACTTCCAGGATTTTTCCAGATTGACTTGCTTGCTCGACGATATTTTGTAAAGTAATGAGCTCTTCAGGCTGAAAGTTGGTATATATACTCTTAATGAGTTGGCCATTAGTACTATACTAAAAAATATAGTCATCCCCACCCCCATCCCCTCCATTCCGCGAACTTTTGGACCTCCCCTCGTACTTAATTCAGTCTTTAAATTGGGTTACTGCATGGAAAATAAATATTTAATTATGATTTGACATGGATGTATACTACCCATTTAAAAGTTAGAAATATATTTTGAATTGATTTAAATGGGGCTTGCTATGCTGTAATATTTACACCCTGAATGGTTTTACCCGTAAAGTTCGCTCGCACTAGTCAATGGCGTGTCTATCGGCTCGATAGCATCCAGTTTCTTGTGGTCTATGACGTACTTCTGCTTGCGTACGTCGTATCTGCAAAATAAATAAATAATATAATTTAGAGAACAATCCTACATAAATTGACCTAGTTTCAAATTAAGCTCTATACTTGTCCTACGGGCTGTAGGCAACAATTAATATACATACAAGGCCTTACAAGTTTCCAGATAAATAAAATCTTAAAATATAGAAAACATCCAAGAGTCATAGACAAATTTGTCGGATTTGTCTTGGTTAGTTATATTAAATAAAGGATATTTCCGCTTACTACCACCACTTTGATGCCACAGCTGTTTTTATGGCATAGAGGCAAACGAGCGCACAGGCCGCCTGATGTTAAGTGGAAACTGTGACCCATAGACATTCGCACTCACAAGACCGCAATCCTAAGACTGCAAATGCACTGCCAACCCTGAGGACTAAGATGGAATGCCTCTATGCTAGTCATTTCACCGGCTGTCTTATCCCCAAACCGGAACACAACAATGCAAACACTGTATATTTTGCAGTAGGTTAATGGATGGTATTAATGGGATTTATTTTATCACTGGTAACTACTGCGGATCCCAGCCAATACCAGACACACACTCGTACATTGCTTACAAACTGGTTGTATCAGGTATGAGATTTAAAAGGCCTAAAGCTTTAAACATTAGGAATATGCACAAAGTTTAATACTGGCACAATCTCCTTCACTTTATTTTCTAACTTGTTTTCTAAGCTATTGGATCTCCAATAAATCGTAAATAAATAAGCAGGAATAGTCTAACGGTGCGGTGTGGCAAAGATCAGCATAGCTGAGCAGTTCTTAATAGTAATATAGGTATTATACTCACTTCACGACGGAAGGAAAACGGTGTCCCCACACGACTTCCCGCGGCGTGTAGGATGTTTGGCTCTGCGTGAAGGTACCCATGGAAGCTGAGGCTCCCTTCAGGCCAACAGTTATCTCGAAACTGGAAGAGAGATTGCACTTCAAGTTATTTTAAAGGCTTGGAGTAGGCAACCGAGCACGCTGACTGGTAAGTGGACGTGGTAAGCTCGATCTGAAACCCATAGACATTTCAAGTCGCCAGACTACAATCTCAAGACTTCGAATGCATTGCCAACCTTGAGGGCTAAGATGGAACGCCTCTATGCTAGTAATTTCACTAGTTAACTATTTCACAAAAAAAGTTCGTGGTCTAAAAGAAAATTTCGTAACATTTTTTTTTTAAAAGGGCTTGCATCCATGGTTCGGTCTTTTGGAAATGATGGACGCACTCAAATCGGAGAAATACCGGAGCAGGGCCAAACCTTAAGTTCTCGAAACTGACGAGCATGCATGACTTGATGTATGAATGTAGAAGAAGTGAAAGAGTTTTGTCAGGATCGAAGCAAGTGAAAATAAGTGGTCTCTGCCTACCCCTCTGCAAAATAGGCGTGATTTATTATATTTGATGTATGTTTGTCTATTCCCGTCATCGGAACTCAACAATGCTTCTTGGAGTCGGTGAGATAGAGGCTTAGAGGCTTCCTAGCTAGACTAACCTTTGCTAACAATAACTTACCTCTCAATTATAGTTTTACCTAATATTTTGGATATCCTGGGGCGTGTACATGAACAGCGGGCTGGTGGCATCGATCTCGTGGACCAGGGTCACAGGCCAAAGGAGGAACTGGCCCTGCTGCAGCGACAGGGTCCTGGTGTAGTAGCGGATTATCTCGCCTTCTTTTGTTCTGTTCAATTAAAATTTGGTTATTATCAACGTTTTATTCACCAACTTGTGAGATATGTGGAACGTCTGAAGATATGTTCAATTTATAGTGGAATGTGTCCCGACTCAAACTTAGAGGGAAGGATTGCTTGTTTATCTAAATTTGAATACAGAACATAGGACTGTTTTAGTCTATTTTGGCACAACCAGTTTCGAATACTGGCAAAACAAATCGTTTTAGAAATCTATATTATTGGTTGGAATATTGAGTAGGTGGTAACCCGGTTAGAATGGTGCTACTCCATGTCTTCCTGTGGGTGTCGTAAGAGGCGGCTAAGGGAATACAGGCTTGTAGTACTGTTAGGCGATGGGCTTGCAACCTGTCATTAGTTCGCCGGTAAACACCTTAGAAGATTGTGCAAAATGTGGTTGCAGAATTGTCAACAAAACTTTAGAGTTCTGCCTACCGTACTCTCGGAACGAGTTTATGTATGTATATGGAGAAGATACCTGAATGTATTGATGAAGTGCGCGGTGAACGCAGAGCTGATGATGTGGTCGTAGTTCAGGTCCCAGGCCCTGATCATCAGACAGAGGCGACCGTCTCTCATGCTGATCTGAAACATACGTTTTCACCTACGGAATTTAATATCGATGATATAAATATGCAATGAGAATGCAAAACATACAAATATTTACAGTCCACTGTCAAAAATGGCCGACCGACCTTTACAGTTAATTATTCAAATCGACGATCATTACTGTTGGACGATACGATAACATGACAAAAGCAATATGGTTTTACCGCGGTCTAACAAACTTTTATAAATCAACTAGCCTCTACCTGTGACTTTGTCAGCTTAGATTTCGATTATCGTTTATCCCTCGGGAACTTTTAATTTTTCCGGTATTTTTAAAGTACAAAATACTTGCGTTCATCACACAAATATTTGCCCTTACCGAAAATTTAACCCGGGATGGCTATCTTCGTAGAAGACACTACCAACTAGACTAATCACACCTTCATTTGAATCATCATCGATCTGGTTCAAATTATCAGTTTGTATATGTTTATTATGTAGTGATAATGGATTGAACTCACCACAGCCTTCTTACTGAAGCCAACGCCATCTCTGGACATTTTCTCCGGACGAGTGAGCTTCGCGTATACCACGCACGTCAGCACTCCGGAGAGTCCGGTTCCGAGGATCAACTTTAAGGAGAAAATTGGCGTTACACATTTAGTAAACAATCGCAAGCATTACTGGAGTCAAATTCTTTGAATAGTCACGGTGTGAAGAGATTCGTCACTTTGGACCTTAAAAGAGTTGATATAGAGTTGAAAGTTGGCGCTGCCTGTTGCGATAAAAATGTAATTATTAATTTTATTTCATTTACTGTTTTAAATGTACCTTAATGTCTGTTTTTACCCAGCGGCCCCAACGGAAAACCAGCGTTGGCTTCAGAGCCAGCACACGCTGAGTTGGGACCATTTTGCAATACTAATAGCATTACATGTCGTCTCTTTTCCTTTATTTTGTATTATATTTTTTGTCTGTGTGTTATTGTTATGAATAAATGATTTACTTACTAAAAGCGATGAAACTTTTTATACCGTGGCTATACATTGAAAGACTATAACAATTGTGGCCGAAGGTCACTCGGCAATAAACACACATCACAGCGTGTGTCAGAGCATTCACAGGGCGTCCAGGGGCATTTTGAATATATTTTTAATTTTAAATCATAAGATAAAAGTAAGGCCAATTATTTTGGAAATAACACTATGGACTGTGTCTGGAATAAAAAATATGAATTTATCATCGGATTTTTATCAATATCAAAAGAGGATGTAATATGGGTAATCTATTTTTGAATATTGCTTGTCTCTAGTTAATCTGAAAGTTAGTTTAAAATCGATTGTTATTTTTTCACAAACACGATATTGGATTATTCACTACAACTAGGCCATATTTTACATTAGTTTATTTTATTTTACATTACCTTTTTACTTATTTTTTTTAAGATTATCTTAAGATTTGTAATGTCATCGGTACCTGCATAATAAATAAGAATATTGATTCCGGACATTCTTCGTCTATCGTCCGGTCTCCGAACCCAATCGTCGTCTGAAATCAAACGAAATTGAGTATTAGTATGAATAAAAAAAAGCTTACACATTTACTCTTAACCTATTTCAGTTAAAGTTTTCTTGGTCCCTTTCTGTCAAACTCTAACATTAAAATCATAGATAAAGACAGAGCATATTTTAAGCACACTTTAGTTATTGCGCGTTCATGAATAACATACATATTATGTATATAACGTTTTCACATTAAAATTGACATTATTTTATTTCCCAAAAATGTATCTTGAATCTAGAGAAGTATGTAGTACATACTGTAAAAGTGTCTATCGCATTTACACTTTGATATTTATAACAAATATACTGACAGGAGTCAGAGAGAGACAGCGATAGATAGCCGCGTACTATAAATACTCTGGTGTTACAATAAAAATAAATAATGTTACCGAAATGTCGCCAACTCATTACCTTTATTCGCTTAACACGATTGGGTAAAAAGGAAATAATTTACTTCAATTAACACAAAAGCAAGTTATTAGGCGGGACATCAAACAGAGTAATTTGACAATCAAGGTCAATCGGACCCGCTTCCCGACGAACAGACAGACCGACAGGATATGCAGTAGCATTGGTAACAGTGAAGTAAATTGGCAGTCAGATGTGTTTTAAATTGACCTTTTAAGGTACGCAGCGCGCTGCTTACATGTAATTCGAGGTCAGAATTGACTGGTAAAATTATGAGAAAGGGAGATAAATATTTTGAGAAATAAAATTCTGACATAATAATATTTTAGGAGTCAATGGACGTTCGACTAAATTAGTAAATAATTAAATAAATATACATATACATACATACATATATTAAATCACGCCTGTTTCCCAGAGGGGTAGGCAGAGACCACTTCTTTCCACTTGCTACGATCTTGACAAATTTCTTTCGCTTCTTCAACATTCATACATCGAGTCATGCACGCACGTCAGTTTCGGGTATAACAATAACAAATTTGTGATATAGCAAAATAAACCTTACTACCCTGTTAAGAAGTTGCATTGCGCTCCTTATTTATGTTACTTACGCTCTTATACATAATATACATAATACCTACTAGTTTTTGCGAGCGACTTCATCCGCGTAGTAGTTATTTATCGTTATTCCTTTGGGAAGCAACGAATTTTACGGGATGAGAAGTACCCATGTGCTATTCCAGAATATGATCTATCCCTATGTCCAAATTTTATTCAGACCCGTTCAGCCATTCTGGCGTGATTGACAAACAAACATCCAAACTTTAGAATTTACAATATTAGTACGATTTTTTCTCAAATTAAAATATACCGTCATCAAATACCTAAATTGATACTGTTTTTTATATAGCTATCCAGAGAGGTAATGCAGCCAGTGTCATAGGGACCATGCCGGGAGCGGACCTGTTATGACATCTTTAATATTTGAGTAGCTAAGTTTTATTATATTTAAATACGTTTAGTTTTAATTTTTAATTGTAGTATTGTTGAATTCTGTATTAGCCAGTAACAAAACGAAATACTTTTGCGTATTAATCAAAAAAATTGTCAAGATCGTAGCAAGTGGAAAGAAGTGGTATCTGCCCTGTTTCCCTGAGGGGTCTCTGGGAAACAGGCGTGATTTAATGTATGTATGTATGTATTTAACAATTTTATACCTGAGCCTCCACCGACGCCAAGAATATAGTGACGAAATCCTTTCCTCCAGTGATGCAGGGTCTCTTGGGAGGGTCAGGTTCGAAGTCATAATGAGCCAGTGCTGTGATGTACCAGAAGACTGCAAAGACCAGCCAGATGGCGAAGTGGACGACCACGGTGCCAATGACGATCCAACGCCAGCGAAGGTTTATCTGAAATGAGAAAACCACTCAAATAATATGGATTAACTTTAGATACGCTGGTCTCTCTAATACGCTGGCAACAGAGTTTATTTATGTATGTATGTATCGAAACTTTTCATGCAGGTTGTCTTGCACCGTCATAGGTAAGTATAAATTGTATAATTTCCTTTTTTTCCATTACTATTCCTTATTTGTTTTTGTGACAATTCTGAGTTTCTGACACATTTTCCTGCTCAACTACGCATGAATATATTTATTTTTTATTTTATGTGAGATTCATTGTTTTATATTAACTATAATGCCAGCTAATCATAAGCAATATTTAAAAAACGACTGACTGTTGAGTTTCTTGCGGCGTTTCTTCTCAGCAGTGGTCTCTTGCGAAGCGCTGGTAGATTTATGACGTGTAAAAGTGCCCGTGCGGCCTACTTACTGAATAAACCTCTTTTAACTTCTTTTTTTTGTTGAAAAGTTAATGGGTTCGGAGAAAAAGTTTCATCGGCAAATGAAAATTCGGACAAACGAAACAGTGGACCAAAGTTTTTCGAAAAATCGATAGGTTACATAGATAAGATCATTACCAGGGTATGGAAGGTGTCATTGAGCAGCCGAATCCTCTCGAAAGGCACGTTGGAGATGAGAGCCACATTTTCGCCACCACCTTTGGACACCAAACGTTTGGGAAAATCGCCGTAAGCGGACCGGTTGCGGAGGGGAGGGGGGTTGCGGTTGAAGCTGAAATAGTTAAACAAAAAAGTGGAGATGGTTAATAAATACAGAAGCCTGATACAGGTACATTACATAATTGCGAAGAGTCATAATTTCGAATTGATCAAAGAAGACCTGAAGGCTCAACTTATTCTTATCGCTTATAAATCAAACCTAACCTAACCTACGCATGACAATTAAATCATGCATTTAATCTAAAATATCTCCAGCGTAACATAGCTTACGGAAAAATTATTATTCGGACAAATGAACATTTTAAGGTTCACAGACTGATACAAAACAATCTTGAAGTCCTATTGGCTATTGGGATTTAAAGATTGCAAATAATTGACTAACCCTGAGGACTAAGACTGATGTTCTTATGCTAATAAAATAATTAAACGACTGGGATTCATAATTTAAATGCACATAATTTCAACGCAATGAATTCAAGTTGGTATAATAAACCATACACCAAATATCATTTTACTTTCTAATAATTTGAAAAAAAATATAGGGCTTATTTCATCTTTAGAAAACGGTATCTGATGGATTTAAGCTCTATCTTTTTCATCAATGTCACAGATAAAAAGAGAGTTAAGACTTTAACTGACAGTAATTTGATTTGGGGATTGAATAAATCCGGCCTAAAATAGAGCTTGTACTTACGTGTTATGTGGTACTGGAGTTTTTTTCTCAAATTTATCAGGAGCTGGCTTCCTAAACTCATAGACGACTGGCAACACCTTCTTCAAGTTCAGTGTAGAATCACTTTGGGTAATAATTATTTTCGGGAGCGTTTGAGATAATTTCCTAAGCCTCTCAGACTTTATTTCTGATGCTACAGAATTAACACTTTCAGTGTTATCCATCCCTAATTCATTCTCCACTTTGAAATCAGGTTTAGGTATTTCTTTAAATTCATTATTACTAACTTTTATTGTTTCGTATATCGGGTCAGGTTCATCATTAACAAAAGGGAGCTCCTTCATTTTATAAATGTTGCGCTCGTGGAAACCATTTGTTTTCAAATACGTCAGGCATTCGTCGTACATTTGGTTTATTTGTTTGAAATCAGTGTCTTTTATAATTGGTTGTTCTTCCATATTTTTCCAAGTGATCGTTCCTTACCACTTCTAATTGTTAATTACCTTATCTTTTTTAATATTCTTTATTTAATCCACAAAATTCAACGAAGCTAAAAATTAGAACACCAAAAAAAAAAAAAAAGCTAGACTACTTCCAAATACCAGGAATGCACGTGTATCAAATATAAACAATATAAAAATACATACTTTAACCACTAAAGATTATACACTTTCACTGAATCACAACAACTTGACAGCACTTTCCGCGGGCGTCTGCTATCGCGGCGCGATCGTCTTTATCTCTGTTATCAGTACTAATTGAGAGCTGAGTTGTCCTTGTTTGAAACTGGGGGAATCTAAAACGACTTCTTACCATATATTTTTTTAGCTAGGTTGAGCTAAATCTTAGGAGAGATTACGGTCTGCCTTAGAACCTACCAGACAGAAAGGCAGAAGTTTGCCTTTCTGTCTACTTTATAAGTAGATTAAGTTTATTGCCCAAGCATCTTCAAGGTCCAGGGATAACATCTACAATTAAGGACACCCATTAAAAGTAGTTTGATCAATTATTATCTACACTAGTATTAGAAAGAGTGACTGCGAAATTTATGAGTAATCTCCGGAATAACAGAACCTATTCGAAACAATCTTTCAGCATTTGAAATATTATTATACATTATTTCGGATAGACATTGGCTATTTTTATTTCTTCAAATCGAAGGGAAACAATCGCAGGATGCTAGTTCCTTATAAATAGGACATTTCGAATTCTAGCAAAAATGTCTACAAGAGCAACGTGTTTCAGAATCGTCGCACGCGCAACACTGAATACCAGCGCTTGCGCATGGCGCAGTTTAAGTGCTCATTATGCGCCGCTTCGCTCCAATTTACGTCACTTTGCTGTTTACTGTTCAGCGATGATTTATTTTGTACTGACTGGTTGATTTGTGCTCAGATTTTCTTTGCTCGGAAATTTATGCATTTCTGCCTCTGACATAGTTCGCCTAGTTGGTAGTGACGAAGCTAGCGGTCGCGGGTTCGATTCCCGGCAAGAGAAAAGCAAATATTTGTGTGATGAGCACGACTATAAATGAAATAGAAGGTAGGGTAAAGTCATCAGTGGTCAGCCAGAGACCAGTATCTAGTCAAACTTATATGAGTGCGAAAAGTGGGAAACATATCTTTCATACTCTTCCCACTCTTACAAAGTATAGGCAGAGGCCGACTACGGGTCTCTGGCTGGTGACTTTGCCCTATTTTATGTCTGTACTAGATTTTTAAATGTACCTGTATACTTACTATCAGCCCATTGGAACCCTGACCCACCATAAAACTCTGTCATAGTAAAGTAATGATTCAAGTCATAAGAAGTGTTGAACAAATTGTTTTATAATGTCACTGTGACGCCGTTCTATGGTGGATCAGGGTTCCAATGGGCTGATAGTACCTATTTAAGTATTTATTTATTTTAATAATGTTTCATAGTTGTCTAGTATGTACCCTTAAAAATGCGTAGACCTTACTTTGGGATTAGCTCCGTCTATGGGAGTTTGCCCAGTGATATTTTTACCATTATTTTTTATTCTATATTCAGAAGTTTAGTTATCATACTATCGCGAAGTTTTTACTTTAAAATTGTTACGTTTGATATTGAATAGTTACTCTTCATTATTGAAGTCAGAAATTATAAGTGTGTCTAAAATTAGACAGTCTCGCGTCACTTGCTTATCATCATTATCAGCATTCTTGACTCTAGGATTTGACATAATTCCCTCGAAATATAGCCAGCATCAAGGTGATGCGGACGTTAGGCTGGATATTACTGCAGTTTGCTGTTCCTCGTTGTTTGTACCTATAGCTCTACCTATTGATGACGCGCTGGCCTAGTTGGTAGTGACCCTGCCTACGAAGCTAGTGGTGCTGGGTTTAAATCCCGGTAAGGGTAGATATTTGTGTGACGAGTGCGAATATTTGTTTCTGAGTCATGGATGTTTTCTATGTATGCCAGCGCGTCGTCAATATACAAACCTAACCTAACCTACGTATGACAATTAGATTATGCATTAAATCTTAAATAGCTCCAGCGTAACATAGCTTTCGAAAAAGTTCAAATTCGGACAAATAAATGAATATCCGAAAAAGTAATTCGGAAATTTAAGGTGTTCCCATTTTAAAGCTATAATTACACGATACCGTAAGATAAAATATTAAAATACTTCATTCAAATAATCAAATATTAAGTGTTTAAATTTCAAGCACTTCGATTTGAACTTTTGGACATAGACAAACAGATGGACGGACATGGCGAAACTATTAAGGTTAAAAATAGTCTCCAATTGGAACACCAATTGGTTACAATCAACTCGACTCCTTATGTTTTTTCCTGACACCAAATTGCTCTTGCTGGGAACATTCGTCATCCTGACTTTATATTATAAGGACCAGCAGAAATATCTCTAGTTACAGTCCGAATTCGTCTCAGCATGGAGCTGTTCCTCTTCTCAGTGGTGATACTCGTCATACATTACGGTTTGACGCAAGCCTTAAGCCCGCTTCCAAAAATACGAGACAGCAAACTAGACCAAGGAATGGAGAAACAATTGCTTAAAAGAGTCCATGTAAAGTGTGGCAAGCTTCGAAAAGATCCCAGCAAATTTATATTACTATCTATAAAAGAGGCGCTAACAACCGAAATTTTCAAGAGCCAACCTTTTACAACCGGCCTACTCGGAACTTCTAAATCCCCGACTATATCAGGGGACGAAGCTAGATTTAGGATCGTAAATATCAAAGGTAAAAGGTACTTGAACGCACTCCAGCTCGACGCAACAGGGGAGAGAGCATTCTGGCTTCGTTATGGTCTCCAAATAGACATTCCACAACATCCGACTGCAGACCAGCCCCAGTACGTCTTCAGCTCTGACTACTCCGGTGGTTCTTGGACGGTGACACCTTTGAACAGCGGATATTTGCGTATTCACCATGTCACGGATGGGGATGAGGGTGATCAATTTAATAACTTGACCCTGGATCAGATAGGGGGACCCGTGTCGTACGCCATGCAGTACAAACACTACGGGTACACGGTGGAAGCGACACGTTTGGTCGAGAACTCTTTTGCGTTTGCCTACATGCATTACTCCAGTTCCAAGAGAAGATGGGCGCTATATTTACAACAGCAAATGTGTATCCCCGAGGTCTGTGACACAAGGTATTCTAATGAGACATTGAACTCAGTGAGCTTGTTAGAGCATAATGATATTAACGACTTCTATTTTAACAAGTCAGTGACAAATACAAAATCCTACTACATTCGGGATATCTAATTCATGTTTCAACGGAGTACTTTAGCCTTCGATTTACTTTTACACCGTGGCACTGCCTGCCTTGTATTCTGTGTCCATAGTTGTTTCTCTGTCCAAGGTTGTCTGAAAACTGGTGGCGATCTTATGTTAAACCTAAGTAATAATGAATGTTTTTACATAATTCAAGGGTCCTAGTGTAAAAGATCAATACTCTAATGAAGAGCAAGTGAAAAAAGGTTTCAGTCTAGTATACTTCGTTTATTAAGTTATAGTATTGAGTTAAGTTTACTTGTACTCTTTTTGATTAAGACTCCAACATTTACTGAGAGAAAAGTTGAAGGTAGATAATAGTAGTTTATGAAATTGTTGCATAAAGAGGGGTATTAAAACACGAGTGTGTGTTTAAGAACCGAGCCGCTAGGCGAGGTTTTTAATAGGATCACACGAGTGTTTTAATACCTGGTTATGTGCAGTTTCATACACTACTTTATCTACTCTCATACATTGCGATTCAACCTACTAAATAAAAGATCAAAGTTAATAAAGTAACTACAGCAAAACGTATTCAATGAATGGCGCCAAAACCTAGCACATCACCGCGCATGCGTTAAAGCGGGCGCTGCCACAGACAGTAATTCCGTAAAAATGACGCGAACCGCATGTGCGTTCCATTATAAAAAAATAAAAAATATGGAACCTCGTTGGTGACATTAACTTTTTGGATTAACTTGTATCGTAATGGTAAAAAAATTACTTTATAACATTATTTTGTTAGAGAAATAATGTTATAAAGTGTTTTTTTTTTTTTTTCGGTATTGTGTTTATACTATGCCAATATAAATTCGTTACGATATGAGAGTAGATAAAATATTTTTACCTACTTATGATAATTTAAAGTATGCAAAAGCTAGATAAATATTATGTTAAGTTGACAGAGAGAAAGAAACAATATTTACACGTAGCTTAGAATGACAAGTGTTTGTAGAAATAAAACGCATTGTAATATAATTAGGCATTTATTTTAACCTAACATTTTACATGATAGGTCGCATAAAAACATTGATAAGGTAGTTCTTCGGTATTTTGTTGAGATAAACAAACAGGCATAGTGTTATAATATTATATTAGAAGTATAGGAATAAGTAAGTTTAGTTACTTCGGTATCTATGTTTTCATTATTTCATTCTGATCTGTTTCTTTTATTTTGAGATGCATCAATTGTAAAATATTAAAAAAGACTTGGGAAAAATATTAATTTATATTCTTTTAGAAGAATCTTGTAACCAAATATTTTTTAAGTCGTCGAGGAATTATTATCCAGCGAGACTACATAAAATTGTCCCGTTGAGTTTGTAACATTTTAGAGTGATTTTTGATACGTGGCTTACTATTGCTGTCTTACTCTTACTTTGTATGTAAAAGCAAGACGCGCACAATGCCGTGGAAATCTGGCTCGTCTTACTGGCCTCTTAGATGATTCCTACACAATGTAGGGTGATGGGTGATGGAACCAGTAATGGACAAGAACCAATGACGAACACTTGATTCTTATGTTACAGAAGATAAGCGTTATTCATTTGTTTTGCAACAATCAATTTATGGCTGTATGATCTTCGAATTAAGAGTTAAGTGTCCATTATTGGTGTATGTCAGCTAAAAATGTCGAACACTGATGCAATAACCCTATGTCGCACCACAAGACAGTCGCGCCAAATATTTTTTTGCTGTAGTACTAAATATTTACGACAGATATATTTTTATTTAGACTAGCGTGACTTTATATGCACAGAAAAACACTGTTATGGCTTACATTTCCCTCAATGTCAGTAACCCGGGTATAGAGTTTTAACGTGACGTTATTGAGTTTTTTTAATTAGAGTCAATACCCCAAGCACGATGTTACTTTCGAATAAGTAACGCTAAAGCTGCTCGTCCACTGGGTCGGAATTTGTAGCGATGTCTATGGTACAGAGTGCATCTCTGTACCATACAAATCAATACAAATCAGTCCGCTCCGGTCGCTCCTATTCGGACCCAGTGGACGCGCAGCTATAACTACCGTCATCCATTGCCGTCATCGTGGAAGTAAAAATTGACACTAGCGCCCCGTGTCCGTATTTAGTACTAAATTTGACAGCAGTTCGACATTGGCATGGTTTTTCGCACCATCATTGTGTAAGTTCCTAGTAAAGGTAAAATAATGAATGGAAACCCTTATTTACTTATAAATAAGGTCGAACAAATTTGCACGAGCACTTAAGTCATTAAGGAATTCGTCTCACGGGCACGGACTGATAGATGTAAAAATATTGGGCACTTTTACGAAAGCCGTGATAACATTCCCTGCAATTATGAGATGTAAGTATGAGGGCCATATCTTGACATTGACATTTTACATGAGTAAGTTATATCAGTGTTTTTTTTTACAATATTTTATGTAATGAATCATTGAAACGTTACAACATTGTATAGAACGATCATTTATACAGGGTGACTATTTTCAACAGGTTAACTTTATGGTCAAAATAATTTGATAGATTTTCAATTGTATAATATTGACACTTGATTTGGCAACTAATTTTATTTTGAAATTAAAGTAAACAATTAAAATCAGTTAAATATAAATAAGTATATTTAACTGATTTTAATTTGTATATTTACTTTTTACAACTTTAACCCACTCAAATCTCACTATCGGGCCGATGTTTTTTATTACACTGAATTTTGCCGTACATAAAATTCATGACAATCGCTCCACACCATGTAATACATTCTACGTCTTACATACAACCATACTACCTAAATTGGGACAGATTTATGCACTATAGGCTAACATTTCAAATATTTATTTATGATAAAAACATTATTTTAACATAAATATCGTTTGTTATAAAATTAAACTTTTCATAAAAAGGTCAGGCAGGACCAAAAAGTTGGACCATGTTAAGCGCAGTCAACAATAAAAAAAACGAAATCGAAAAAAGTTCCGTTGTGTGACGAAAAGTATCCCTACAATTGTATGTCTAATTTTCGCGTCACAACGGAAAAGTTTAATAAAAAAAAAATTGAGTCAGAGTGGCCAACTTTTTGGTCCTTACCCAGAATTAATTTCCTTATGACGTCATAAGGAAATTAATTCTGGGTCATCACTTTAACTCATAATAATTATCAATTAATATATAAATAATTAACTATCTAAGTGCAGTAATTAATGTACGAAACCATACAATTCCTATAACTATTTCTAATGATGAGCTGCGCTTTTATTCATAGCTTTGTTTTGAGACAAAAAACCAAAGTAACTATTGTAGGGCCATTACCAACTGAGCATCAGGGCAATAAATCATTTTATCGGACTCTCTCGCTCGTACTCGTGGAGCTTATGGCGAGCGTAAGGGATGCGTGTAGTATCAGCGTTATCTTGTATCCCTTACGCTTGCCATAAACCCCACGAGTACGAGCGAGGCAGTCCGATAAAAATGATTTATTGCCCCAACGCTCAGTTGGTAATGGCCCTGCAATAATACAAGTGATACATCAAATATTGTAATTTGTCTTATAGGACTAGTTTCAAAACTTACGCCAACAAAAATAACATTGCTATTTTTCTTATTGAAAACATTGCTACAAGGTTTTTGTTAGGCCACACTTTTTCGTAACCGCTCAAACCAAAAAAGCCTAATAGCGATTGGTAATTCCACCGTTTTGGCTGTTGTTGTCATGTTATTTGTATTATAGGCATGACTAGATTGGCGTGCGCCGGCTGAGTGAGTGTTAAAATTAAGGATTGAGACGGTCACGTTTTGTAGAAAACACATTTATTATAATTATTATACACCAAAAGGTAATTGTGAAATGGTTAATTACAAATATTATAAGTACTTTATACCTATCATCCACTTTGAAGTAAATCTAATAAACATTATGGAGTTTTTATTTTTATTAGAAACTCTTATCAACTATTTGGCAGGAACCGCTAGCATTTATTACAATGATATATGAGTAAATAGGATTTCAATGGTCTATGGTCGAAAAAAATATTGGCAAAATTCGCTATGTCATAGAAAAATATAATTGTAAGCTAACTCTGGTGTTAGATGGTATTTGGTAAAAATCTTAAAAAATGCAATTTTTGCATGTTGTAGAATGGATATGCGTATTTAATTGTCAATTCGACGTTATGCATGATCAATCGATTGCACCGTTGTTGCACCAGTTAGGAGAAGTCTAAAAATAAGTGAAAGCGAAACTGCATTTGTAAAGTTTTAAAATCTATTACACAACCGGAAATCAAACCCATAGGTTTTATAAATATAATGTGACATTATTTTTGAATAATTTCGATTAAGTAGTACCTACTGATGGATGAACTGGGTAAATTAAAAATATAAGATTCCTTATTCCAAATTTGGTAAAATTGTAATACTTCAGACTTCTCGTTACTGATCCAATATTAATCGTGCTACTTCATAATCAACAACATGCAAAAGTTTTATTTTTAAGTTTTCTAGCTATGATTGTACTTATTTTAATTTAAATTACAGCTAAGTATTTGGGGTTCGATTCGGTACATCTAGTTCAGCTCATTACTAATGTTATATTTGGGTCTATTCCATTTGGGCAAATTAATTATGGTCAAATGAATAATTTCCCAAATTATCATTTTCAAGATGTTTCCCGTCGCATTTGATATATTTTTATATAGTCACAAGTGGAAACTAATATAATAGACGTAGCAAGCGGTTCCGATATCCCTGATACACATAGAACCAAAAAAACAAAATGCTTTTAGGGAAATTTAAATTTGGGAAATTATACGTGTGACCAAAAAGTTTTTGGACAAATGGCAGGCACTGGTTATTCTTAGCGAGAGCAAACCTATTCTAAACCAAATATGTTTTCCTTGAAACTATGTGCGTTTTGATAACGTGTTTACTTTACAAATGAGAGTTTTAAATTTGTAATCCTGTCATTTGAGATGTCATAGTGGACCTAGGATATAGTTTAGACAGTTAACAACGCATTACATAAAATTTCAAATGATTAGTATAATAATAATAATCTTTTTACCAGTCCATTATAATAATACTTTAAAGTATGCCCCTTAGTAATACAAATAAAATACAATTAAATATTAGGGGTTACGCACAAATTTACCTTTTTAAACTAAGCTCTAAGCTTGTACTATGGGTACTAGGAAACAATAAACATACTTTTTTTAGAGGAATATACACTGTATTCCCAGCTTCTTAATACCTTTCGGCTGGCTACTGCTATCACGCTTGCACTCGCAACTGGCAGTATATTTGTCACTCGTGTGTCAGAGAAAAACAAAGATTTCTGATCGTTATTAAAAAATGGGTAGCACTGTATTTTAAAAAACACCCAAGACTCATAAACAAATGCTCGCGCTCATCACAAATATTTGCCCAGTTCGGGAATCGTGCCCGAGACCGGTAGCTTTGTAGGCAGGGTCACTACCAACTAGGCTACAGTAGGTTAAGAGCCCGCTCACACCTAGCGTCTTTCGAACGTCAGCGTCTCATTAACGCGCAGCATCAACGTAACGTTCTCGCAGCGCTCTTGTGACACAGTGACATTTTTCGAACGTCGTCAGCGTCTCAATAACGCCCGCGCAGCGCCGACGCCGCGATAGCGCAGTGCCCATGCAGCATCCCTCCCTTTCCCCGTTGCAGTGACGCTGCACGGGTGCTGACAAGACGTACCGACGTTCGATAGACGCCACGAAGGCGCTGTGCCAACGTGGCGTAGACGCTGACGTTCGAAAGACGTTAGATTTGAAGGGGCTCTAACAGTTATGTTACAGCGTTGTACAGTTACTGCGTCGTCAAAAGTAGTAAGAAACGCGGAAGTCAGAGGATTCGTAATACTTCTTTGTTTCTTCACTGGTTTGTAGCATAAAATATTTATTGAATAAACTTTTAAAACACCATTAGTATCCATCATAGATAGGCTTTTTTTCAGGCGCAGGCGCTGTAACGCACGCCTGTCAGGACATAATATTCAAAAGTACCTAAAACGGATATATTTAATAATACATATTTGTTCAGTTTTGGATGATTTTTTTACAGATTTTTCCTTTTAACTTACATTGCTTTGAAAAGCTATACAGGATGGAAAAAACAAACGCCACATGAACAGCACAGCAACTGCCTTAAAAATTGGAAACAGCAAATTCTACGCAAAGGAGACTTTACTTTTGAAAAAATAAATCCTGCTTTACGGCTGTGTTGTGGTCCACGTGGTGTTCGTTTTCTCCACCCAGTATATTTCCAAGTAAAATAAAAATTAATGTTTTTTGAAATTGCTAGTCCTGACTCCTTATATCTGGGATAGTTTTTCACAAAATGTGCATTAACAGTAAACATTCAAATTAAAGCTATTAAAACCTGGCAGGTTCCAGTCAGGAAAAGGGATAGATCTGGGCGATTAGACATTGTCAGTAAAACATAATGCTTTCGTCAAATTATCGTATACCTCTTATTTACGTGACAGTAATGGTGGCCGATTAAAAAACTATACGATAAAATGTCAGAGACAGTATTTATTTAGTCATTCCACTCATTTTTACTTCCTGGAACTTAATCATACTGCCTCTGTACCATGAGTTTCGCATATTAAGAAGTACCCGGAAGACCGAGCGTCGCTATAGCAAATTTTTCCGAAAATGTGAACTTGGCAGATCGATTTTTCGCGCCGTAAAGTCGTTTTCGAGAACGTGATTGCAAATATATATATAGGATGATCAAAACTATTAGTTTCCTTATTTTTTATTTGATCTAAATGTATCTTTGTCTTCATCCTTAGGTCTATAACAATGCCTAACTACGAGCTCCTTTATAATAATATATACATTTAGTTCTAGATTTAGTATCAGGTAACGAGGTGACAATTATAAATAGGATAGGCGGCGACAAATAGTTACAAAATGTATATAAATATAAATGAAAAAAAACTGTCTGGCTTACTGATTCATCATCGCACAGCTTAAACCGCTGGACCTAGGGACGTGAAATTTTAAGAAAATTTTCCTTGGACACCCTAAGAAGGGATTTTAGTAAATTCACCCCCAACTAAGGGGTTAAACAGGGGGAAAGCGGGAAACTAATATACCAAGGTAAATTAAAGCTAGAAGAGACCCAGGGCTGAAACAACAATTTGACTAGGACAATAATTAAAGTAAATAGCAACGACTAAAAAAAATATGTTTGCTCATGTAATTTTGACAGGCGTTTTCATTGCACCCGCAAACAGACCGGCAGGTGGCGGCAGGGCTCTAGTTCAACCTGTTTATCTGTGATCTTGTGACATTGCAGGTATTTTTTGGCAGCTTGGTAGTGGTTTACCATATTTTTGGCCCTTAGTTATGTAAATAAATAAATAAATAAATAAATAAATAAATAGGAACTGAAGGGTCAATCAGTGTAAATATAGGCTTATGCATGAATCTTGCTACATACGTAATAAAAGTATTCTACTTTTAATTTGCAGCGAGATTCCTGTCTCACCCTGTATACGTTCACGAGCGAGTTGTTCAAGAGAATAACAACACCCTTACCATGAGTTACAATTAACGTACTCGCTAGCGAGTCGAACGCTCTGTCCCTCGCAGACCTCAAATATTCTTATAGAATGTGAGGGACAGAGTTTATCCCTATCCGTCTCTGCAAAATAACTAAGGTCTTATATTTGCAGACTATGAACAAACTGAGGTAAACAATGTTAACTGATAAAAATCTTCGGTTTTGAAATGAGGTAGATACCTATAACCCTTAATTTGGCAAAAATAAAAAAAGTCGGGAATTCAAACCCTTTTTGATTTTGAATCAGCAAAAAAATAAAAAAACATTCCAAACATTAAAAGTGAACATTATAGTATGTTCACTGTGATGCACATTGCCAAATTAAGGGATAAGCTGGGTTATCAATCGCGTCTTAGGGTCTTCGTTTTAAACAAATAAATAAATACACTCTGGTACTTGGCTTGGGTCGAGCGTGAGTTCTACAGGATGATTTTGAAATGGTGATCATAAATCACGTTTATTTATCTGAGTAAGAAAAAGTCAACTATATTCACTACCTATTTAAAAATCACCCTGCATAAATATATAAGCCTGTCAGTCCTGACAAAAAAGGAGTTTTAGCTCCGAAGAGCAATAGAATTAGTTTACATAGGTATAGGTAAATAGTACAGGATGTCCTTATTTGTCGCCTACCTATCCATAAACACAAATTTACATTTTATAATTAGAGTATATTTATTTATATGTAAAATGTACGTAAGGGAACATTTGCTCGCTATTTACACATATAATAATTATTATACATTTAAATTTAAATTTAAATATAACATTTAGTAATAAATACGTTTTTTTTATAATATTATAATCTATTTTGGAGGTATTAGTAGCGCGTAAAAGCTAAACACTTTTACTTGTTAGTGAAATAAATGTTAAAAAGATAAGAAATAAATTATTTGTAATGTAAAAAGTGATAAAAAAAAATGTTTTATGTAAAATATTACTTAAACCAATAACTTTAATTGCAACTAGATAATTTACTATTTTTATAATTATTTTACAATGTTAATTTATTATGTGCACAAAATAAAGACCTATAATATTTCAAGTATAAGAATTCTAGAACTAGAAATATCATTCTAGGTTTAAGTTTTGTAAAAGTAGAAACGGTCATAGGTAGTTAGACTTGAAATATGTCAAGTTAGAAACACTATTAAAGATAGTTAAAAAGATTAAAGTCTACAAACAAAGATTCAGTAGTCTACAGTAACGATAGCTATAGTTTATACGTTAATTATCATTATATAGGATGATTTGGAAGAAGGTTAAGAAGTATACATATATTTTTGATCCAAAAAAGTTCTAGAGCTGTTTAAAGTTAATTCTCGGTTTTCTGTAGAAAAATAATGAACAAGGTCATCGACACCTTCGTTTGTTTACTCGTTTGGGCCTAAATTACGGATAGATAATCTAACATACAAACAGCCATTGACACAAAGGCTTTAAACACCTAACACACTTTTTTCATTACAGTGTGATTTCAGAGATTAACCTATCTAATGGGGTCGAAAACCTTGTGTTACAATTATTTCGCACAGTATTTTTTAATAAATGAAAGTATTTGCAATAAATAAAACATAATAAATATTGCGAATAAAATAAGCTCAGGTATTTAAGTATTCCTTAGAAAATAACAATTGAATTGGAAAAAATATATATATTTTAAATTTAGACTGTTACACAAAGGAAAAGATATGCCAAGTATAATACTGACAACAACTAAATTAAGACCTTTTGTAGCTTTAAGGCTCAAAATCGTTAAAAACGTACCAGGTAATTAAATATTCGTTAAGGAGCTTATAAACGACACGCTTAAACGCCCTATTTTTTCAATAAAATATAATTCAAAGGCACTTGTACTTTTAAATTACCCCGTCGGTACCAAATGGTCCTTTTAGTAAAATGCAAAATGGAATCTTAAATAGTAATAAGAAAGTGGATTTAGCTTTGTATACCCTATCGTTTATGAGTGTCAGAATTTCGAATTAAATTTGTAATTCAATATGCGTTGGAAAATTTATAACGAAATCTTTTCCCTTGTATAACGGCTTTAAAATAGTTTTAGGAAATCTTTAAAAATGTTATGAAAAGTGTATGTATGTCACAACCTTTTCCGTAAACTCTGGACACAACCTGTTAACTAAACACTTCACCTGTTTCCCTGGCATATAAAAAGGATAAAAAAAGAAACATGTAAAAAAACATCAAAATTTATTTGTAAGAAAAGAAAAATATCAAAAATATTACAACAGAATTGACAAAAAAATCACAACGATGTTCTTATAACTATAACCTATATATTACTGTATATAACGATTAATAGAATTTTTTTATAATATCGCTATTTATTTCTGATACAAATGCGACCAATAAAAAGGGTACTGTTTTTTAATTTGGCCTCATTTGTATGGGAAACATAATTAAATTCATAATTAATCAACGGGCTAATCTCAATGATTAACTATGTTTATCACCTGAGGAATATCAAACGCTGAAGATATCCCTTGGTTGAATGCCAGCATTTCTGAAAATACATTAAAAATAATTAGAAAAACAAATAATAAATGATTTGAATGTGTAATCCGGGTTTATCGAGTGGCATATTAATTATGTGTCCAAATGTATTGTTTGGTCGACAAATAACCTTAGACAATAGAAGATGTTCATTAAATTCTGTAATTTAAGCCTAAAATAATTTTAGGAGAAAATATTTTAAACCAAACAATCACACGGCACTACAATTTTATGCATTTCAAAATTTAAAAGCCTGATGGTTTGAGTTAATGAAAAATAAAATAAAATTGTCAGGCAGTTGTAAATAGGGTTAGTCAATCTGTAAATGACTGTAGAAATCTGTCAATACAATTGCCAAAAACGAAAGCATGATGGCTTACGTCAATACTAGGGAATGCAAATAACCGGTTTTAACCGGTTTTAACCGGTTTTAACCGGTTATTTCCATACAATAACGGCCAATAACCGGTTAATTTGCATTTCCTAGTCAATACTATACAGATGTAGTACAATAATCATACGACATCGTTTTTTATCGGATACTAGCGATCCGCCCTCGCTTCGCTCAACCTGAATTTAATCTACACAAATACCTTCCTGCCAAATCTAACCGTTGCGTCGTTTGAAAGATTTAAGCGTACACAGAAAGACAGACAGAGGGAAGCGATTTTGTTTTATACTATATAGAGAAGCTTGTATTCGTCACGCTTTAGCTTATCGATGGGTAATAAAACAGGCTATGAGGATATACATATAAGAGGGCTATGGAGAGCGGGCTATGCTCGGGGTTTCTCTGCGTGATAGAATCAGAAATGATGATATCCGCAGTAGAACTAAGGTCACCGACATAGCCCAAAGAATAGCTAAACTGAAGTGGCAGTGGGCGGGGCACATCGCTCGCAGGACTGATGGCCGATGGGGCCAGAAGGTTCTTGAGTGGCGTCCGCGGACCGGAAGACGTGCTGTAGGTAGGCCTCCAACAAGATGGAGTGACGACCTTGTAAGGATCGCGGGAACGCGGTGGATGCGAAAAGCACAAGACTGGTCTGAGTCTTCCATGTATATATATAAAAGAAGTTGCAATGTTCGTTAAAAAACACCCGTCACTATTTGAAATAGCTACTCATAATATCAATCTTCGTAACAAACATAAATTAGTTTATAATTCTAGTCACCGCACCACGCTTTATTCGAAAAGCATGTACTACATGTCCATCCAAATTTTTAATAACATACCAGATAGTTTCAAATCGTACGAATTGTATAAATTTAAGAATTGTTTATTGAAATGGCTTTTAAAAAAGCAATTTTACCATTTAAAAGACTTTTTTGAGAACAGCGGGTGCCTATAGACATAGATTATTACCTACCTACTATTATTATTACTATAGACTTTTACTTTATTACTTTACCTGCCTACTTAGATTAGCATTTATGCATTTATGTTTAGTGATAAGATATGTCAATGTAAATAAAAACACCAAAAAGTAAATAAAGTACCTATTTACATATATAATATGTACCATAAGACAAATTTGTTAGTATGTACAAAGATAAAAGGTGTATGGTTTAGAATGTAAGTAGCCTTTACGAGTATAGTTTTTTTTTTTTATATTGGTTACATTTTTCACTTAAATATTTCCTTAGTTTTTTATAACTACCTATTGTTTATTGGCTTATGTCAATTATTGTACACCATATTTATGGTAGATTGTAGTGATGCACACACACATTATTTTTTTTAACAACTGTATAATATTATTATACTTGATACCTACAGTCATGCAATAAAAATATTTTGATTTTGATTTTGATTTTGAGTGGAGAGAATTGGGGGAGGCCAATGTCCAGCAGTGGATGATGATGATGAATAAAACCGACTGAGAAAGCAAGATAAATACCAGCGTTTTTGACTAAAAACGGTATCGTATGTTTATTAAATACATCTGTACATAATTATATTTAGTAGTAGCTAGCGTTCGCAGAATACAACTTGGCCTAGACTATTTAACGTCATTCATATTTATAATAAGATAATGTGAGCACCCAATTTCTAAAGGACCTTAAGGCACGTATAATTGTGCCTTTTGTAAATATTAATCTGCACAACTTACTCCCTTTTAACTTGGATGGCCACCGTTATAAGAATAAAAATAAAAATAATAAAGCGTACCAATTATGCAAGCGTTATTATTAGTTAGTCGGCTACACGTCTGTGGTGTACCTGGAATTATCAATTAACACATAAAGCCACTTAAAATAAATAATTATTAAAACAGAAATAATAATTAGAACCAATAGTGACGCACAACTGGGGTTGGAGGTCAACAACCTTTTTTCAGCATAGAAGGTTTCAGTTAAAAACGATTTGATTCTTTTGGGAATTTGATATTGAGCTTCAATGAGTAGATACAGTCATACACAACTGAACTCTTTATAAATATTCTGTATCGTCGGTGAAACTGCAAAACCGCGTAAGTAACATGTTAAGTAAGGAGCAAAATGCACCTTTTTAATAAGACTGTAAGGTGTATTTTGCTCTATCATAAATTTGTTAGATACGCGGTTTTGCAGTATAAACAACAAAAAGCAAGCTTTATAAATCCCGACTGTTGTTGCTAACTTGAAATCGTTATACATCCTAAATGACCGTTCAAAATGAAAAATGATGAAAGAAACTTAAAGAGGATTTTTAAATAGCTATTCAATGATACCCCGTTTGTTATAGTTCATAGACTTTTTTTTTTCATTTTTACTAATCACCGTGGGAACGAGTAACCCGACAAATTTTAACCATCGATTCTAGAGCCGATTTGTAGTATATAATGTGATATAACATGTAGTCCAATAAAGCATAATTTCCAAGACATTTATTATTAAAAAAAATATTCCATAGTTAATTTAATTTGAATTTTGTCACCTATACCTAAAGCATTATTTACTAATGGTGCGTTCCTATATTCAAAACCGTTAGTAGAGTTGTGACGGCTCGTTAAAAATTGACACATTTTGTACGTAGCAAATGTCATAACGCTACTGCCCGTAAGGGAAACGATTCGTTTCTTGAATATAGGAACCGGGCATAAGAAATTGATTAAATTAATTTACGTTGTACGTTGATGACATTGCTATTTACAAGATGAATCTTTCTTAGAAAATATTGCTTTACGTTAAGGTGACAGAGTTTAAATTCAATTAATTATGTTTTTTTTTTAATAATTAAAAACTCTGAAATTATGCGTTATTGGGCTACATGTTATATCACATTATATACTACAAATTGGCTCTAGAATCGATGGTTAAAATTTGTCGGGTTACTCGTTCCCACAGTGTATATGGCGTCTAGTTGCCGCCATATTGAAATGTTATTACTGTCATATCTTTAGTGACGATCACAAGATTAAGACAAATCGATTGCCATAAAAATCATCAAAATCGGCCCACAATGGAACAAACACATATATAGACTGATAAACACAATACCCTTCTCCTTCGGCGGTCGGGTAATAAGGACAATCGTTTAATTTATTTGCAAGAATATATTAAATTGTAATAAAATATAAACGACCGCCGACGTCGTAATTAAATGTTATTAACATCACAATTAAACTCATTTCAGCATATTGTTTGGTTTATTTCCTGTTTACTGCGCATCTACTCATTTATGACCAATATAATTCAAATTAAATAATTAAATAAAGTCAACACCCTATTACATGTTGTTAATGTACTGTCAAGCAAACATGCACCTTAAGCTAATACTATAAGGTTACCTGTCGCGCGGCGCGACGACGTCCTCGTCGGAGTCTAAATCGTACATGTCATTGCGCACGTAGCTACGGTTCGTGAAGCCGCCCATGTCCACTGAAAAAGGAAAACAAATTAGAAATTAAAAAAAATACTTTGTGTGTATTTTAAGCCTGTTATGATATATCTTTTCTTATGTTAGAGATATTCCCCTTTGCGAGAGTGAGAGCTATAGTAGTTATATAGCTCTGTCCTTTTCTCAGCGTAAACTGAAATGCATGGCTATGTCTTAATAACCCCCCTGATATGCACTGTGAAGTCATGTATCAGGTTGACCATTAAAACTCCAAGTTAAATTCTGTTTTGCTTGAAAGAGATAGGAACAAGTAAGTAGTTATATTTAATAGCCACTTGTGGGAGGACCTTGTGCAGGGTCCGTCCGGGTTGGTACCACCATCTTATCCATTAACCTACCGCCAAGCAGCAGTGTTCGCATTGTTGTGTTCCGGTTTGGGGATAAGACAGCCGGTGAAATGACTAGCATAGAGGCATTCCATCTTAGTCTTCAGGGTTGGCAACGCAATGTCTATGGGTCACAGTTTCCACTTACCATCAGGTGGCCTGTGTGCCCGTTTGCCTTCCTAAGCCATAAAAAAATAAAATAAAAAAACTATTTGCTATATGAATCAGCTCAGCTTTTATTGAAGCTGAAAAAGAAACCCACGAATATTCCCTATTAACCCCTCAGGTGTCCTACGCACAACATGTGTGACTTTATGACTTATTCATTTGACCTAACGTCGGTGAAACTGCAAAATTTAAATGAGGAGTAAAATGCACCTTTTTAATAAGAAGGTAAGGTTTATTTTGCTCTATCATAAATTTGTTAGTTACGCGGTTTTTCTGTATCACAGACGATAAAGTTTAATTTTGATGTATAACAACTTTGATTTAGTGTCATTAGGTACAAATGGAATATCGTCCACGTGAAATAACCATTCTGAAGTTGGGTCAAAAGTAATAGTATCCAAAGTGAATTTAGTCAAAATGTAATTGTGCTGAAAAGTATTTATAACCAGATTTATTTTCGTTGTAAATTAATTTAGTCCGAATGGAATTTGGTCCATTATAAATTATGAGCAAAATAAAATACGCACAAGTGAATGTATTTTAATATGAAATAAAACCATATAAATATATATAAATGGTTCATATTTTATTTAGGTCGTATTTACAAAATTGGTCATGTTTCTGAGTGACGTCAATTTTCGTCAATACAAATAGACAGATTTTTTTCGGACCAATATCACATTGGACAATTTTACCATGGGACATGATTTCATTTTAGACGTTATTCAGGATGGTCAATTTTCCTTTTTGTTGTATTTCAAATGGTAAATTTTCAGAACTGACGTATAATTTCAAGTGGAGGATTTTCTGTTTGTACCTAATGACACTAAATCACAACCTTGACATATACTCTGTACACATCGAGTCAATCGAGAAAAAATACAGAATAAGTTCATTAAGTGGATGAAATACAAATTTAAATCGTTTAACATTGATAACTTTGTGAGTCTGCAACTCCGCCGTGAACATAAGGATCAAGTGTTTTTATACAAGGTACTAAATGATTCTATTGAGTCGCAATACCTCACGAACAACATTTTCTTTAGATGTCCTAATTTCCGATCTCGGAATAATAATTTATATTCTGTTCCTTTCTGTCGCACTAAATATGCAAAAAAATCCTATCTCGTCAGAGCATGCTCAACCTACAACATCAAATATTCGCACATTGACCCCTTTAGCTTGCGCCTTGGGCAATTTATTTCCGCAGTGAATACAGTTAAAACAGAAAATGGTAGCTAGTAATTAGTTTTTTTTTTGTTTTTTTTTTTTTTTTTTTCTCTTCCAAATTTGCTTGCTTCCTTCCGTTCATAAATGTTATTATTAAATAAGTTTCTGCTTATCACGCTTTTATCTCCTCTGAGCATAAATTGTGCTATCTAGTAGTGAAAACTGTTTTGGCTCATGTATTATCCATATTATTTTATATTTTTTGTAATATTTAAGCCGTTTGTTTTCCAATAAATAAATAAATAAATAAATATTGCTCGACGGGTTAAATGCTGAAAATTAAAAGAGAAGATGATGAGGATATTCTTACCTCTAGTAGAGTCCTCGTATTTGTCCCACTTGTACTCGTTTTCGGAGTACAGCGGTGGCAGCGTCTGGTGCGGCGTGGGGTACAGGTCCAGCCGCTTGTGGCTGATGCTGTCCGAGTCGCTGAACTCTGGCATCCTGGGGAGGAGACACGGCATCCGTCAGCACTTGTGACCGGCAGTGAACCAGTACCTTACCATGAGTTACAATTACCGAATGCTCTGACCCTCGCATAGTAAGAATATTGTGAGGGACAGAGCATTCGACTCGCTAGCGAGTATGATACATTTTCATCACCGCTGTGGGTGGATAGATTCTCCTGCCTGTGCCTGCGGTGCGAAGGTCCAAACAATCAACCACATAATTCAGGAATGCCCTGTTTCGGGTTACACTGATGGGCCCCCCGAACACCTGATCACCCTGATCACCGTGTATCCACTCAGTGGCTTAAGTCTCTTAAATTTAATTTGTTGCCTCATAGGTAATTTGTCTGTATATTATTTTCATCATGCCATACGATTAAATAAATAAATCATGGTAAGGGTAAGGTAATGGTAACAAGGTTGAACAATTCGGAGAATAATGGACACTATCGACCACATGAGTCAGTTAATGACGAATTCAGAAACATTTTAGACACAGTCATCAACTTAATGGACGACTTACTTATAAACGTACTATTAACAAGTTTTAGTTAAAATATGTTTGGTCACGTTCCGTCAAATGCAAACGTCACCATGCCAGAAAAGCACAAAGCATACCCCGTGGTGCGTTCTGTGGACAGACGTCTGTCCATAAGAATATTTGAATTTGGAAATCAAGATCTCAGAGTGGTTCTAAGTAAGATTTATATTGTAATACATTATGTACCTACATGACGTGTCGTTTCTCGGTTTAAGCACACAGCTATTGTACGTTTATGAAGAGGATAAATCTCGAGCAATTTATAAACTATGTAAATAGCGTTATATATAAAAAACAATCAAAAGTATTATAGCTAAGTTAGTCGAGAAAATTGAGTTCTTCGTGAAGTCACAAGATGTTTTTATTGCTCTATTGCTTGCTATTTTTTAGGGTTCCGTAGTCAAACTAGGAACCCTTATTAGTTTCGTCATGTCCGTCCGTCCGCAGCCTAGCTCAGAGACTCTTAGTACCTACTAGAAAGCTGTAATTTGGCATGAATATACGTATAAGTCACGCCATCAACGTGAAAGATTAAGGTATCCGTTTATGAAATATTAAGCTTTAAAGCGCTAATTTTTGTTAGTCAAGTGCCCCCCACCCCCCCCCCTTCCTTCAGCCAAAAAACTACAAATACTAAAAATCTGAAAAATATCTTAAATGAAAGGACATACATAGTAGGTATAATGAATTTAATAGGAAAACTATCACTACTAAGTAGACTTCAGTGGGTCTTGAGTTACAGACGGTTAAAATGTTTTTACCTAGCTATTTGCGGTGTCGGTAAACTGACTGCGACCTGTCGATGTATGGGGATAACAGTTTTCCAACAGCAAAGTTAAGTTTGTCGCGAGGACAAATTTATTTGTAGTAACGGCTTCGAAACCCTTCACTGAGCATGGCCCGACATGCTCTTGCCCGGTTTTTTAAACTTTGTAAATTTTTCATCACGTTGAACTCAGCACCATCTCACCTGGAGTAGTCCTTGAAGCAGCTGTACCGCCAGAGAGCGAAAGCCATCATGACGGCGGAGACCAGCACGCCCAGACCCACCACCAGCCACACCGTCAGCACGCCGCCGTCATCGGGCACGGAGAACTCCTGGAAGCAGCAGACCAGGCAAGTAAGGAATAGGTCTAATACGGAATACTAGAGTTTCTCCGTAATTTTTTGATATTGATAAGGGAAATATTACTTTTTCTGAAATAGAAATAGCTACGTTTTAATGCAAGACATACAATACTGATTTGATTTTGATTTGGCTAGTTTGATTTGACTATGGTGACATAACTAGCTTAGAAGCATACAATTCGAGCTTCTTAGTAACAATAGTAACGTTTGGCTGGCTATTGCAATCATATTTGCACTCTCAACTGACATCAGTATTTCATACGTATTTCTTAGAAAAACCAAGATTGCCTATCGCACTTATTAAGAAACTGGCAGTACTTACTGTACATCTTAGTCCTTTGCTTTAAAAATGCGTTTGATATTGCAAATTATTTCAGATGTATGTGTGAGTTTTGTTTGTTTCCTTCCTTTGACAAATTAGATCGGCCATTTTTGTTTGATTGAAAGACTTTTAAATTTATAATATAAATACTAGGTAAGTACTAATATAATATCAGGGACGAGGATTACACGTTTACAGTTTTAAGATTACAATTAATCACAATTGCGATCTCGATTTAAAAAAATCAAGATATTTGTTAATTAAAAAAAAAATCGTTCAATCGACTTGATCTTGATCATTGATTTAGATTAAAGATTAAAAATAAATAAATATAAGGAAAAATCTCACACAAATTTACCTAGTCCTAAACTAAGCTCTATTCTTCTACTATGGATAATAGGCCACGATAAATAAATAAATAAATAAGTAAATATCAGGGGACAAACTCACACAAATGGACCTAGTCCCAAACTAAGCTCTAGGCTTGTACTATGGGTACTAGGCAACGATAAACTTACTTATATAGATAAATACATAATTATATACATAGAGAACACCCAAGACTCAGAAACAAATACTCGTGCTCATCACACAAATATTTGCCCGTACCGGGGATCGAACCCGGGACCGCTAGCTTCGTAGGCAGGGTCACTACCGACTAGGCTGTCGTGTCGTCGAAAACTTACTTTTATACTTAAATACCTATATGCAAAACATCCAATTCTCACGCTCATCTCACGCTGTCTTGCAGCAGGCAGGGTCACTACCAACTAAAATGTCGTCGAAATTGCAAATTTGCAAAATTGGCTTTAAATCTTACCGTAATGCCCATCTGTCTGAGCCGCGCCGCGAAGGGGTCCTGGTTCGCGTATCCATTCCACATGGCCTGCAGATCCTGGACATCCAGCCGAGGCTGCTGCTCCTCTTCATACACCAGGGGGACTGTAACCTTCACGTTGGCACACATCTCGAAACCAGGCCATTTCACGTTGCAAATGGATGCTGAGGTTATCTGGGTGATCTCGGCACTGGAAAGAGATACAATAATATAAATAATGTCTGAGTCACACGGAAGATTTATGTAAGATATTATTGTGTTATGTGTACATTTAAAGATAACTTTATTATATACACCTTATTAAAACTAAATTATTAAAAGTAAAACTAATTATAACTATGCTGAATAAGATTAAATTAAAACAAAATAAAAACTTAAAAAGAGAGGGCCCTGTGGCAAAGTACCACAGATGCTGGCAGCATTTCCTCGATGAATAGCAATGTTAATGCGCTGCCCGAGGAAGCTGCCAGCTCTATGTGGTCTCCGGTTGTTTCTATTAGCCTTTTCGAAATGTCCTTAAAAAGGCTAATAGAACCGGGTCCCCACGGACCAAGGGTCTCGACGCCGATAGGAACAAAGTTATATTCGGCGCCGAGACCCTTGTTTTTATTATTTTGCATAGTTTCGGCCGCCTCAGCTGCCGCGCCTGGGTTATTTACTGTTCCGCGGAGGTGTGACGAGGCTAGGGTGTCTACACAAGTAGCGTCCCACACCAGCACTCGCCCCAAACTCCAAGGAATTAAAGACATACCATCAGGTCTCTTGCCGTCGTCCCTAGCGATACCGGTTGGCTCCATATTTAAAAGGTTATATAAAAAATACTGCTTCTACTCATGAAATTGCAAAGCTATTGCGAGTGACTACGCAAATAAAATGAAGTCATGTTTTTGCAGACGAACTACCTACGCAACTAAGCTCTCTCAAGTTCGCTTCCCGGTCAATATTTCTTTGACGGCCGCGAGTTGTCTTGGATGTTATCTCAGTACATATACTACCTATTTATTTTTGTTGATTTAGCATATGAGTATGGATATTTATCGTTATCAACCCATTTTAATTCACATATTTTACATCTGATATTACCATATCTTTGATTTGACACGCTAACCTAAAGCTTCGTTTAAAATAACGAGTATTTAAAATTGTGTGAGACTGTCTCCTAATTATTATTTAAAGCCGGGAATCCGGGAAAATGTCAAGCCATTATGCTACGTAGCTCGCGGCTCCAACCTTCCTTAAATATGGCCAGCTCATATACTATCTCTTTCAAAGGCTCAGTTATACCGCTGTCTAGTCTAATACTAGGGTAACTAATACGGTGAGAGTGCTCTACAGATTTAAGCATTTTCTGCCAGTTACCACTAAAACACTTTTTGTTCAGGCTACCGTGGTGCCAATCATCGACTACGCTGTGCTACTCTAATATTTCCCACGCCTCCATGAACAGGCTGGATCGTCTGCTAAACAACTGCATCAGATTTGTTTTTGGCCGGCGTAATTCAAATATACAAATCACATAAATTGACATTGCCAAGATCGTAGCAAGTGGAAAGAAGTGGTCTCTGCCTACCCCTCTGGGAAATGGGCGTGATTTAATGTATGTATAAATATTTGCTCATACTGAGGATCCTGGGACCGCTAGCTCCGTAGGCAGGGTCACTGACTAGGCTACCGAATTGTCAAATTAGCACCCGTGTGTAGGTGCCCTTAAGTGTACCTTAAGAGCACGGAATCCCAAAAATACTTACTCGATATTACTATAAGACAGACAATCTAACTTCGTTAAAACTGCAACTATGTATGTGCACGCAAATTCGATAACGATGCATCAATTGACCTTGACCCGACTGCAGTCTGCAGTCATTTCACACTATTAACCTCTAATATACGAGTAGTCCTCATCTACTCAAGAGAGTAAGGCAATTATAATTAAAATTATGACGTTTCAATCATTGCTATGTAAAAAGAAGAAACTGATGGCTGGACCTAGGGACTTGAAATTCTGGGGGGAATATACCTTGGACCATTAAAAAAAGGCACTAAAAACTAAGGGTGCAGTAAAAAAGGATTTTTGGAAGTTCATCCCCTAAAATACTAGTAATTATGGTTTCTCAAGGAAATAAGAAACAGCCAAATGCATGGAAAAACTCCAAATATATTATAAAGACCCCACTTCCCTTCTTTCAGACCTAATATCTCTAAAACGATCGATATTCCTGAAGCCTAGCTACGAACCATTTCGATTGACCTAGCTTTCTGTTTTAAAAACGGCTTAGAAAGTATGGATCTATTTTAAATGCGATGATATTTTGGTATTGTAGTGTAATGAAATATATTACATCATTGAGGATTGCGAATAAAGCTGTACCATTACAAATTATAGCTATTTCAAGCCAAGGCAGGCACAGGTGTACCGCAAGGCAGCGTTCTTTGCCCGTAACATTAAAACCTTAATAACTCTAAAACTAATTAACTAATCAAAAAGTAATACTAAATCCTGGACCTGTATAAAGAGGGCTCTCCTATGTTTCAACATTTACGTCAAGTTCTGAAATACACTGTATTTAATGTATTTACTCTGGTATATATACAAATTTAAAATTATCTTGGTTTTACCCGAAGCTCCGGTTGTTTAGATTTCGTTGATTGTCTATCAGTATTATCAATTTTATCTAGAAAATGGTCAAATTTTCCATTGCTCAATCATAAATATTCTAATATAATATAAACATAGTCAGGTGACTTAAGAAGCTCTTTTAAAAACCCTATGCTACTCCAACGGCTCTTCTATTCTATTGGGTAAAACAGTATTGCTTTTGACTCGTTAAAGCATTGTTTTTGGCCGCCATTACTGTCAAGTTAAAAAAAAAGTAAATAAGAACTATCGTAACTTTAACAATACGATAATATCACGATACTAATACGCGCTGGCCTAGTTGGTAGTGACCCTGCCTACGAAGCTAGCGGTCCTGGGTTCAAATACCGGTAAGGGCAGATATTTGTGATGAGCGCGAGTATTTGTTCCTGAGTCATGGATGTTTACTATGTATTTGTGTATGTATCGTTGTCTAGTACCCATAATACAAGCCTAGAGCTTAAATTGGGACTAGGTCAAATGGTGTGACATTGTCCTCTGATATATTTTTTTCTTTTTTTTTATATGTCAAAATGCTTTTACCATGTAGAATAGAGTCCATGGATGCTCTAATTCCACAAAACAAGAATAAGGTCAGGGGTTATTATAACGTAGTTATGCAGTTTTGTTTAAGCTGAGAGAAAAGGACAGATTCTATATAACTGCTATAGCTGTGTCCTTTACGCTCGCCGTAAAATTATCAATCGTAATAATAACCTCCCTGATCACACTTTTGCGATAATGTTATTTAGTCACTTTATAATGAAATATTTTACTTCAAACGTTTTTTGTACTGCCAATGACAGTCTAGCTTCTTATTGATTAGGTATAAAGCCGACGTTTATCATATTATATCGTCTTCGTGCAATAATTGGCATTTTTAAGTTAAAAAATTGGTCACTTTGTGTTGGCTTAAAATTTCATTGAACTATTTAAAGTTGTACATCAGTCTCGTATTGTGTAGACGACCGCGTCACCTGAGATTTTAAAACGATAACAATTAGAAAATTAAAACGTCATAATAAACTCTAATGATGAAAACTCATTGTAAACGGCTGATAAATTAAGTCTTCCAAATGGAATTTTCTATTGAAAAAATCCCAATTCTAGTTATCTATGTATTATTATTATTACCTAAAGATAAAAATCCCTAAAGTTAATGGCTATCCTTTCTAGCAGACAAACCGATTTTCATGAACTTTAGCTAAGGACCATCTAGATTATTTGTTCCATTCATTTGGGAGCTCCGATACCACGAACAGACATACAGATACAAACACACACATTCACATAATATACAGGGTGTCCGGTAAATAGTGGACTACCTCACAGGGCTGGATAGCTCAGCTCAGGAGTGGCCAAAATATGATAAATTATGTTTAGTAAAAGTCACACCAAAAACGAGATATCTCAACTTTACAAAATTTTGGAAATGCGGTACACTGGTTCACCATTTTCAATGCCGCGGCCACATTTATTAGAATTTTTCAGTTTCGTTTACTGTGAAAGATAGCTGTTTAAATTTACTATAAGACCCTATCAACGGAATTAATATAAATATAGCAGTTAAAAAAAAAACAAATCAAATTTTAGGAAGTTTAGGAATCTGAGTTTAACTTGTGGCAAGTTTAAAATCGCACGGTGTAAAAAAAAGTACTAAGACTTGTAGTGCTACTTTCCTAAAAATTGGCCTGGTTAATGGAAATTCTAAAATGATATAACAATTGAGTTTATTGATTACAGCAGCGAAGTTATTATTAAGTTTGTCCAACAAAGACTGAATTTTATCAAACTACCGAATTTAATAAACGACTTTTGCTTCCGTTTAAAATCAGGTTAGCTGTTTCTAAATGTTTTAAAAGACAGTTTACATTAATGTGAAATACAACGACACTACGATAAAAGGTATACCATACATTTTCTTAAATTTAAAGCAAGTATACGAATTGCTTGCCGCCAGCCCTAATGCAGGCTCGGCAGCGTTTCATGAACGACCTCTTGAGTTTGGAGGCATATTGTCGCTCACCAATTTGTCGGCTAGCTTCTGCGACGCGACTACGCAGCTCTTCCACTTTTTTGGGCTCCTCGTTCACTGGATTTGAACCCTCTAGACTATTTTTATTGGGGTTGTTTAAAAGAAAGAGTGTACGGCAAACCTATTGCCTTTTTGGAAGAGTCGCGTCGCAGAAGCTAGCCGACAAATTGGTGGGTGACGATATGCCTCAGAACTCAAGAGGTCGTTCATGAAACGCTGCCGAGCCTGCATTAGGGCAGGCGGCAAGCAATTCGAACGCTTGCTTTAAATTTAAGAAAATGTATGGTATACCTTTTATCGTAGTGTCGTTGTATTTCACATTAATGTAAACTGTCTTTTAAAACATTTAGAAACAGCTAACCTGATTTTAAACGAAAGCAAAAGTCGTTTATTAAATTCGGTAGTTTGATAAAATTTAGTCTTTGTTGGACAAACTTAATAATAACTTCGCTGCTGTAATCAATAAACTCAATTGTTATATCATTTTAGAATTTCCATTAACCAGGCCAATTTTTAGGAAAACAGCACTACAAGTCTTTGTTTTTTTTCACACCGTGCGATGTTAAACTTGCCACAAGTTAAACTCAGATTCCTAAACTTTAAATTTGATTTGAAAAATTAAAAAACTGCTTTTTTTTTATTGATTCCGTTGATAGGGTCTTATAGTAAATTTAAACAGCTATCTTTCACAGTAAACGAAACTGAAAAACTCTAATAAATGTGGCCTTGGCATCGAAAATCGTGAACCACGGTACCGCATTTCCAAAATTTTGAAAAGTTGAGATATCTCGTTTTCGGTGCGACTTTTACTAAACATAATTTATCATATTTTGGCCACTCCTGAGCTGAGCTATCCAGCCCTGTAAGGTAGTCCACTATTTACCGGACACCCTGTATAAATATACTCGTTAAACTTATTGCCAAATCTAGTAACAAATTTTAGTCAGGGCTTAAAAATGGTGTCCCCTCGTTTCACCAACATTTATTTCATAGAACGTATCACTTCGCAGAATTTCGTTTCATAGAAAGAAAATGTCTGCTGAACCCGGTGTTGATTTCAGGTTATCTTAAATATAATTTACGTAGGTTAGGTTAGGTTAGACTTGTTACTAGAGATGCCACGAATAGTGAATTGGCCGAATACCGAATACCGAATATTCGGCAAAGCTGTCGGCCGAAGCGCCGAATATTCGGCCACCGAATATTCGGCCGATCCTTACAAGTAGTGGTCAGCAAACGAAAAACAATACCCGAACCTTTCGAAATTTGCAAAAGTTTATCTTTCTTCGCCTGGAAGTAGCGTTTATAGTGAGAGGTTATTTTCTGAGGCTGGTAACGTTTACGATGAAAAGCGCAATCGTTTGCTACCAAAAAATGCTGAAAAGCTCGTTTTTATCCATCACAACTTACCACTGATTAATTTTAAGTACTAAAATGTTGTAATTTGGAAATAAATACATAATTTTGAGTAAAATAACGTGTCTTTTTTTACATGATTTGCTATTCGGTATTCGGCCGAATAGTACGCACTATACGGCCGAATACCGAATAGCAAAAAAGTGGCCGAATAGGCCGAATACCGAATAGTTGCCGAATATTCGTGGCATCTTTACTTGTTACCATCACAAGATAACCTGAAATCAACACGGGTCCAGCAGAAAATAGCTTTCTATGAAATGAAAATTCTGCGAAGTGATACGTTCTATTGCAAAAGGATTCTTAAACTCTAATCAAGCAACAAATTCGCCGAAAACCTAGAATCCAATTCCCATTTCAAGCTGCATTTCCCGTGCAGCTAGCTTGGAGCTAAATGCATTTGCTGCAATGCACTTGGCCTGTTGCCAGGCCTTGTTAGTTCGAGTGTCTCAGGTCGAGATAAGGCATTATCTAGCCTCGGAAATACCTGCATGTTTAATTCATGCTCTACTATCTTTAGAATGCCACGTTTGTAGAAAATGAATATGTCCTTTGTGTTTGCTGAGAGGTATTTGAAATGGAGGTTGTTGAGGAAAGCATTAGTTTAGTGTTATTGTAGGGTTAAGCAGAGAAGTATTTTTACTATCATCATCATCATATACAATATATGTACAAGATGACCACTGCTGGAATTCAAGTAACACCACAACTGTGTCTTAAAAATCCTAAATTAATATAATACAGGAAGAAAGATCCAGTTTGAGGCAGTTCTTAATAAGAAAGCAGAAAGAAAGTTGGCAGAATATCATATAAGGTACTAATTTTTATTTGGATAAAATTAAAGATGTTACAAAAGACAAAAGGAACTTTTCTAAAAGGTGTTATGAAAAAACATTCTTAAAGAAGTTTGTTCCAACAGCATTGGTTTGGTTCATTATTTACAGAGAAAAAGAATTTAACAAATTTCAACTAATGGCTAAAGAGCTTAAACGCCACATGGTCTTCTCTACGTCACAGCTAGTGCTAAGCTTAAAAAACAAAAAGCGGTTACGAACAATATGACGTCATTACGACCACTAGTCCAAAGCGGCGTAGCAAACAATGATATTATACAAAAAAATCAGTAAATAATAAAATAAAAATTAAAAAAATGTAAGGTCTTGAGACAAACCTATGATTTTTAACTAAAATCCTATAGTAAATTACTGTATGAATTCACAAAACGTGGCACTTAGGCATGTTCTCTTCTAACTGCCAATTAGCAATGACTTGCATTCCTTTGTCAATCAAAGACGTGTCATTTATTAATTACTAGATTCAACTACCCATGACTTGGTACTCGTAACATGAGTTTTTGTTTTGTTTATTATTGCCATCGTCGGACGTAAACAGGCAGACGGTCACCACCACCTATTGACATTTGCAATGACGGAGGCGTCACCAATGCGTTGCCGGTCTCGAATAAATTTGATGATACCTTATCCCCATATTATCCATCCATTAGCCCCATATTAAAGCGCATTGGGAAAGACTCTCTATCTCTCTATATCTCTCGCCGTCATTATTGTCTTCAATATATCTTCGAAAATAGTGATAATTACTAGTAACTTGTTATGTCAAAATCAATTGCCCCGAGGGTGGCCCATTAAATTTAAATGGACAAAAAATTTATGAAATTTAACTTGAATAATATGCAAAGACAATATTGACGGCGGTTACAAGGTCGAATTTACCCAGGTACACGCCAGAAACGTTCTAGAGAACCGGTGCGTAGTTAAGCGCAGTGACTCAAGAAAATGGGAATGAACATCCTGCCAATGACGAGAAGTGCGATGTTAGAACGAAGCCGTTTCTCGCTACTACTCTTGTTTCTTCCCAGTAGAAATCATTTTTCTTTAATTCCTTTCCTAAGGGCGTCTCTAGGATCATCATGTCAGCCGAAAGACGTCCACTGCTGGACATAGGCCTCCCTCAAGGCTCTCCACTCAGACCGGTCTTGTGCTTTTCGCATCCACCGCGTTCCCGCGATCCTTACAAGGTCGTCACTCCATCTTGTTGGAGGCCTACCTACAGCTCGTCTCCCGGTCCGCGGACGCCACTCACGAAATTAATATTAATTCCCTTCAAACCCCTAGGACCAGTGGTTTAAGTTGTGCGGTGTCTATCGGTTAGTTTATAACTATTTGACATGTATACACGGACTATTAACATTTGCTGTGGGGAAGCCATTTGCAACGTTAAAAGATGGCGGACGTGTAATTTGTTTTAGACTTTAATTTTTGGGTAATTAGGTGTTCAAAGTTCTTTTCTGATAGTGATTTGTACTTTTTATGCCTTTGTGTCGCACAGTGATTGAAGACTTGGACTTATTTCGTGTATCTGGCATCTTTCTTCTCGTTTCAAGTGGACTCGCAGTGGTGCAGAGGTTAAAACTATCTTGACCTCTGACCTACAAATCACCGTACAACGTTGCCCCCAATCTTCCTAGAGAAGATTGGATTGCGTTTTATTGCTATATTGATTTATACTTATATATACATATACTTGACACTGGCGAAATCACTTCACGTGGAAACGCCATATCCCCGCGGTAGTAGCTGTTCAAGTCGCCGCGGGGGCAAAGAAAGAAGAAGAAGAACATTAGCTGTCTAGTCGCCGTGGTTTAAATACTATTTTCATAAACAAACTTTCCGTTTTGCGTGATCCAGTGTTTACATAATCAATCAAGTAGTTTGCGTTTGACGTGTAAGCTAGTAATAGCACAAGGTCAGCAGATGAAAGTCAAGATCGGGTTTATGATCGTTCGGACTGTAAACATTTGGAGGATTGAATGTAGGTTTATAAAACAATCTTTTGACATGTTATCGAATTGTCAAGTTTGATAGCTCTTATTTACTTGACAGTAATGGTGGTCGAGTTAGAAACCGTACATTAGCATATCAAAAGCGATATTGTTTACTGGGTAGAACAGAGCCTCTGTTTTTACAAATGTTACATGAAGAATGTAAATCTTCAATATTCTAATGAAATGCTAAGATATATAACTTTTTTGGCGAGTTAAAAAACATGAATAATGATGAGGAAAGGAAAGACGGAAATTAGGAGGAAAGGGGTGAAGGAAGGATAAACGAGGTTGAAGACAATGCTTTTTAAATATTTTAAAGTGAAATTACCTACAAATTATAGTTTAAATTAAGAAACCAATGACATGACTACGAAAAATCATCAAAGTTATGTTTGAAACTTTCAAATAGCTAGAACTTAAGTTATTTGCTACTGAATACCTATCTAAACTTTCCTTGAAAATGGTTTCAAATATTAGTAAATGACAAAGATAAGAACTGTCTAAAGCAGTAGAAAGTTTTACTACACCATTAACACCATTTTAAAGTAAAATCCCCAATATTAAACCAATTTAGTTAATTATTAGGTAATGTGTCTCACTGACAATTCTTTGATTAATAATTATAAGTAGTAGTAGTAACTAATGTGGTGCGATCCTTGAGTGTAGTAGTAAATTCAACACAACTATAGCTCTGTCAGTCAGTCAACAAAACGGGATAGTCTAGATAGTAAAGATAGAGCCCTTATATAGAGAATTGCACACTTAAATACATAGAAAACATCAATTTAAAATGGATTTTCATTTTCCTTCCGTATAAACAATAAAACAACCAATAATAATTAAACCATTGTTTCGTTCATTGCGTAACACATAAAACGATGACAAGCGTTGAAAACGTTTTATTGCGTACATTAAACTACGAACGATAAAATAATATTGGATAATGGAAGCAACGTGCTTTGGAACAAAAGTAATATGTGACACAGAATTATCAGTGCACTTGCAACCTTATCTCCTTCTGTCGGGAGTTGTATATGTTTTGCTAATAAGAATGATGATACACTTTTGGTTCATAATGAACTAAGTAAGTGGATAGGAGATACACGGTTCACAAGGTACTAGGGTCAATTTGAATCACTAATAAATTATTTAACTATGGTTAACACTGACATGAAGACTAGTCTTTGTTGCAAAAAATAACAATATGCGAAAAATAACCTACAAAAAACCTTCTGATATCTTTCGATCCCGCGATATTTGTCGATTGTAAAATAACGGATTTAACCGTTTCTGCAGTCTGGGGGGCACCAATTTACTTTTAATACTTTATTAAACAAGCAAACATGACGATGAAGCAGGTAGCTTAACAAATCGAGACATTAAAAAAATATTTTCAAATTGGCGATAGTCAAAACTTTTTAAATTGAGGAGTCAGAGCATTCCCTAGTTGTAAGGAAATCTCTAAATTTAGGAATCTAAATGAATAAACGACAAGGTAATGTAGGTAGGTTAGAGAGAGCAGTAATATTATTATAAATATTGCTACATATACCCATCAAAAGCAAGAGGTCATTGTCAATAATGCAACAATGTTACATGCATAAACCATGATATAAATCGTGCCGACACAATGCATTTTGCACTCGTGCACAAAAGAATTTGAACAAAAGCAACGGAATCAGGTATGTGGCAAAGCAATTGATGCAAATGTAGTCGATATGGTATCTTTTGATAAGGGTATTTCCGCAGCAAAGATAACATAGTTGACGAAAAACGAATTCCTTTGTGCTTGGGTTTAGAAAATAATTGATCATCGGTAAAAAAACAAGCAAATTTATTGGCATTTGTCTATAGTTTAATACATTCTGTAGTTTGATTCATAGGTCTCATTATTAAATATACCTACCAAGAATGATTTGTTTTTTTTTCACTTGTTTTGATTGAACTTGTACTTTTTTCTAGCGGTAGTAAAAAGCACAATAAAAACATTGAGGACGTTATCTTTTTACCGAAAAATAAGGACATTCTTTAAACTTACCGAGAATAACATCACGTAGGTTAGTTTTACAATTTTCGTTAGAATATTTTAACTCGAAATGGGTGTCCAGTTAAATGCTTTTGCATTAATATCTGTTATAGTTCTATTTTATACACAAGTTGAACATTCATAGCCAGGCGTGCCAATTTACATACTAAATGAACGAGCCATTGAGTTGTCTGTACTGTATGGTTTAATCGAGTATTCTAATCTAACAATAGCGGAAACTTTATGACGCATATTCAAAGTGACATCAACGCACAACAAACACATCGAGGATAATTATAATACCGATTAACAATTACGGGGCGAGTAGTAACCCCTGAGGTACATCGAAACAATTTAGTAATTTGTACTGTGAAGGTCGAGAAAGAAAGTTTATGACGTAGATTTTGGCAACTATTGCTTTTCTGTGTTTCAAAGACATGTATTTTATGAAGGGCTTTCAGAGTCATTACACGTCACACCGTACCTTTGGTCTTAGCTATTATTTTTTGGATTATTGCACCCAATAATCTTTTAGAAAAAACGTTTAGTTTTATTAACTGGCGGTTATAAATCGTCGTTGAAACTGCAAAACTGCGTAAGTAACATTTTAAATAAGGAGCAAAATGCACCCTTTTCATAATACAGTGAGGTTTATTTTGCTCTATCATAAATTTGTTAGTTACGCGGTGTTGCTGTATTACCGAATTCTCGGATAAGTTTGGTCTGTTTTAAAAGAGCTGCATTTTTAACTCAGGTATAATTTGTACCCAAATGACAGAAAATGGCAATGTTGAATGAAACTCGTTCAAAGTTTACCGGTTTATATTCCGAGTCGTATACACGAACTGATATGCATAATTGAAGATAAATCGTCGGTGAAACTGAAATAACGCGTAAGTAACATTTTAAATAAAGAGCAAAATGCAACTTTATTAATAAGACAGTAAGGTTTATTTTGCCCTATCATAAATTTGTTACTTACGCGGTTTGCAGTATCACCGACGAAATTATTGTTATCAAGCGTTTGGGATGGATAAAGACGGGATTGTTACATGCATAATAACGTCCCAGAACTGAGCTTATAAATAACTGATACGATGTTTTATAATTCTAAAAGAAGTGACTCTAGTATTGTTATGAGGCATAAGGAGAAAATAATAATAAATAATAATATAATAATAATTAATAATTAATAATAAATAATTAATAATTTATAATATATTAATAATTTATTTGATTTTTTTTATTTATTTTGACGTTCCTCATTATTGTCTTCTTTTCACTTTATATTATTTCTACTGTATTTTTGTGTGCGTTGAATAAATATTTTCTATTCTATTCTATTCTATTCAAAAAAACAGTGGCAGAGCTACAGAATTACATACAACTTTAAAAACTTGGTGATATGCAATAATTGTGAAATATGTAAAGTTTTGTGGTAAATGAGTAGGTACTGTGAAAAGTGAACAGATGTTTTAAGATTAACCTTACCTGGTCGCAAAACTCCTGCTGCCTTCACCATTCGATTTCTACTAGAGGCCTTCGTACATTTGTATACCTACACTAAGACTGGTTGACACTAAATTTTAAAACGATATGATATCCACAACGATTTATTTTATAATAAGAACATATAGCTCATACTCTTGATAAATCTCTGTATGCTACATTAAATTAGATTCATATCTACCGCCAGTCTTTTAATAATATATATTTACAGCATTTCATATTTCGATATGTTTCTTTTTTTTACTTTAGCCGGCCTCATAAGCCGATGCCACATTCTACAAAATCGAAAGTGCATTGAAAAAAAATGTATCTCTAAATCTCATACAAGTTTTTCTTCTGTAAATTTAACAGGTTCCTTTAGCACTTCGATTGTATTGTCGGCTGTAACTATGCAGTTTGCTTTGGCAACAGATTTATTATTATTAACGTTATCTTTTTTCCTTTCTTCCTTTTCCATGGTTTCAGACTTGAAATCATTGTTATTATCATTTCTACCTTCTGCAGGTTGGTTTAAGTCAGACTTTTTTGTGGTAACGTTGACAACAACTTTTACATTCGCGGGATTATTTTTCTGAGAGCTCTGCGGATAGTGATGCAAAATAGCCGTCGTGTCAAAAGTAATCTTACCGTACTTTACAAATTCAGTCGGTTTTTTAGACTTCTGTGAACTAGGACCGGGGCTTACATCTACTTCTATATCACTATTAGGAGTTTCATTTTTCCTAGGTTTAATTTCATTATCTATTGTGATACCGTCCATTATGTCTCTAGTATCTTCCAATAACTCTAAAGCTACTCCTTTACTTTTCCTAACATTTTCCATGTAAGTATTATAGAGATTCATGTCGGTAGTGTTGTTTTGCTTAAGCGGTAGCGTATTTGGGTGTTTTTTTCTATCATCAGCCGTGTATCACAATTGTTTGTGGTTTTGCTGGGAGCGGTTGTCGTGCTTCGCCGCGGCTTCATCGCGCGCGGCGTGTACTAGCTATGTCTGGCTCTGCACCATTGACACGCTCGTGGTCTCAGTCACAATCGTAGGCGCTGGGAACTCATCCCCAGTCGAATCATACATAGGGAACTCACAGCACATGATGAACTTTAAAAACTTCGGCACCTCCACGTATATCGCCGTCGGTATTGGTATAAGCGGTGACGTAGACGCCTTATAATACAAATAATCTGGGTTATCGCGATATTTTTCGTCCGCCGATCGTTCGAGGAGCGGTATACCAGATAAGAACAATATGATAGACGTTGTGAATAATGGCGACATTATAGCAATCCATTCGACACCTTCGATGACATTCAGAGAAATAATGAAAACGCCCCACCAGAGAACGACTTCACCAAAATAGTTGGGATGCCTTGACATGCGCCATAAACCATCATTGCACCATTTGCCTTGATTAGAAGGCTCTTGTCTAAAAGCAAACTTCTGGAGGTCCGCATACGTCTCAATCAACAAACCAATGACGAAGATTCCAGCTCCAGCTGAGTCTAACGTCGTCATGGTTTTTGGTGACTTAGGAAATGAATGGTGAGGTGAATTGATGATGATGACGGGTAGACTGACAACGTAGACCCAAACTGCCTGAAAACTGTAGAACACGGCGAATCTTAGGGTGTTGCTTTTGCGATCTTCGAACTGCTTATCGCGACCGATGTGGTAGATCCTGTATATAAGGTACCCGGACAGACGTGCGCCCCAGACGCACACAAACGCAGTCGCCATCAGTTGTCTGCTATCGTAGTTCTTCATGTGACTACCGCCTTGTCCCAGAAAGAATGTGAGGAGAGCTATGATGATGAAGTTTGCTCCGCCGGTGAAATCTGTCACCTTGTCAGTTTGAAAGAGCGACGCGATTGTAAAGAACAATATCTGCATAGCGACCGTCACCATTGCGCTGACAGCAAAATTATTCCTGTCTATAAGCGGCTCCATCTCAATTTATTTGACACTAAATGTTTGAATGTTTGCCCTCAAACAGAACTGGCTGCATCGATTCCCCCATGTCGCAATGCCGCATTTCAGCCTCACTTGTTTTTCGTTTTAAAATCGTTTAGCTCCACAACCTAGCTCCTTACTAACTAACATAACTGCCCGCGGACTATACAATTAAGCCTAAATGTATTTTGTTTTATACAATTTACAAGAGCGTTTGTTTCTGCGTGTGTTCCCACGACAAGGTATGCACTACTGAAATAGACTTGACGTTTACACTACGCATGCGCGGAGCTTGACGCACGCGTACAACGCCCTCCACGCGGAACAAGTGCTAATACTGGGTGAAAAAAACGTGTCCCTCTTTGTAATAACTATTCGAACCCTCAATTTTTTGAATTGCAAGCTTTATTCAAATAATTTTAAACGTTTCTTATTTATTTTTGGCTCGGTCAACTGCTTTTATGCATGAAGAGGTCACGTCTTCGTAAGTAGGTCAAAATGACGTAAACAAAATATTAGGTCAGAGCCACCTGTCTCAACTAGAAAGTACACGCGTCTTAATAAATAGCACCGGCATACCCGGAAAATGCAAGGAACGTATTTCTGGAACAAATATTTGCGTGTGCGTGTTATTTTGGAAGTGTTTTGTTTGAATATGTAAGGGAATTAGATTAAGTAGAGTTAAAAATATCAAGTTGAAATGAAGAAGTGTTATTTATACTAATAATAATCATAAATAATAAATTTGAGAATAAATATCTTTAAACCGATAATCAATAATAGATGAACGTTACAGTACAGTACGATAATACTATTTTATTTATACAGGGTGTCTCTGACCTTGGGGCTTTAAATGCATGGAACGTTTCTACTCCTGAAACTGAACTTCTTTTGTTCTGTAAGTTATTAAAAATATGCCCAACAATTTTTTATTTTTTTTCATACAAGTTAAATGTAATTTTCAATGTACGCGATCGAATTCTCTATTTTCCTTTAGGCCTCGTACCAAGGAAATGTCGCCCCCGTACCATGAGATAGTGATTAGATGGCCAGTATTGAACACACTGATTTTACAATTAGACTTTTACATCAATTAGTTATCGAAACTTAAGTTATTTTTTAATGTCGCAGAACAAAAGTAGTTCCGTTTAGCGAGTAGAATCGATCGTTGCATTTAAAGCCCCAAGGTCAGAGGCACCCTGTATTAAAAACGGTAAACAATAAACGAAAAAATACTTGTAAACGACAGTTAGTAGGTTGTGTGTTTGTTTATAATATACTGTTAAGGAACAGCTGATTCAAGAGCACATATTTTCGAGGATAGAAACCATTAGGTTCACTCAAGTTTTAAAATATTCAGGGAACAACGAATTGAATAAATGAAAATAATTATAGTTACATACATAAACTCACGCCTACATTCCCAGAGTGGGGTAGGCAAAGCTAAAGAATTACCAACAAGTCTTAAAACTTATTGATAATTCTGTAACCACATTTTGCACAAGTAGGCTAAGATATTTCGCAGTCTATTAGTGACAAGTTGCAAGCCCATCGCCTAACGGTACTACAAGCCTTTATTCCCTTAGTCGCCACTTACGACATCCACGGGAAGACATGGAGTGGCACTATTCTAACCCGGCAACCACACGCAAATAATAATTATAGTTATTCATGTTTAACCTCAAAAGTGGACTAAAACTGGCCGCTTTACTTGTTGGGGTTAGAAGTTTACAAGTTTAGAAAAAAAAAAGACAGTTACCAGACCCTACCAGAGAAAGGATATGAAATTTTTATGTTTGTTATTCACGTTTATGACATTTTAGGGTTTCACTTTGCACTTTGGGCATAATGTAAAAACAATATAACATTATTATAAAGGAAATAATGACAATTAAACATTTAATAATAACATACCTACATATGCTACATATGTGCATTATTCAATATTATAACTCATTTAAGGAAAAACTACATAAACAATGCGGATTTTAATCAATAATTAAACTCCAAATATATATTATTTAAATTGTAATGGTTACGTGGGTCAGAGGGTATGCACATTGCATTTAGGCCTGAAGTATCACCCCTCAAGTTGCGCCTTAATTTTGAATGACTTTTAACATACATTTTACAAGTTTGATTTTTCTGTAATCTTTCAAGTCCACATTCTAATTGCTATCTTGAATTTGATATTCATTCCATTATCGATTCAGTTTACGGTAGCTTGCTGTTTAAAATCAAAACATAATTATTTTTTTACTTAAGCTTACTTAGAACAATTCTGGGGCCCTAGTGAAAAAGGAATAATATAACACTTCTGAAGAAAAAGGGTTAGTCTAGTTAACTCCTTTCTTGTATACAGGGTTATAATATTGGTACGTCGACCTATTTCGAGAAGACCATTTGCAATCATTTTGGTCCCCTAATACAAAATACAAAAGTTAGTAAATTTTTCTGTTTTTGTGTCATTTATATTGGATAAACTGATAAAAAACATGTTTTTTTACTTTTTGGTCTCGCATTCTTAAAAGTGTATAAGTAGATAATTCTACTTTTAATATTGCATAAGAACAGCAATTTTACATTGTACAAATGCTATTAAAAAAAAGTTTTAAAGTGCAATTTTTTGTAAATTTTTGAGGAACGTTCGTGACTTTTTAACAAAAAACTTAAATTAAAAATATCTAAGAAATGGTTTACTTTTGCACAGGGTATTATGGGACCAACATGATTGCAAATGACCTCTCCCATAACCCCTAGAGGGGAATAGGTCGACTTGCCAATAACCCTGCATACCCATTTTTAATAAGAGTTAAGTTGACTTGTACCCTTTTGCACTAGGACCCCAGATTTATCCCATTCAAATAGCCTACAGAGCCATACAAAATATATATAGGGTCCATATTATCTTAGAACAGAGAAATGCAAGATGGCAAACGCAAATAGTTCTGCCCGACACGTGTCGCTTCCACCGTGTAGTGTTTCCTGCATTGCATACGACGCGGGACCCCTACCTGATCTAGGGTCAAGTTGTTAAATGGTTCTGGTTCATTCGTGACATGCCGAAGGCGACAATATGCGTTGTTCAAATGCGTCAGCGTCCAGGAACTATCAGTGAAGTCAAGCACAGTAAGGCTAGTGGTAAACGCTAACGAAAACGATGTTCGAAAACTGTCTATATGTATGGAATTGAGCGTCTGCTGGAACAAGCGCAGTCGTAAATCGATTTAACACACATCGCCATATCTGTTTATTTATATATTTTATATGTATTATTATATTTGTGTTACCTATTTACGTATATTTATATTTTTATATACCCGTATCTTGTTTATATTTTGTTGAAACAGTTTTTTTTTTCAACTCTTTTTTTTCGCACCGATTTTCTTTTTCTGTTTCGCCTACTGGTTGACTGGTAGAGAATGCCATTGGGCATTAAGTCCGCCATTTGTACTTTATTGTATTTAGTGCAAAGAAGTTTAAATAAATAGATTGACGTAAGTGCTCGATGAAACCGTTTGACAGTTTATGTCAATTCTATACATTTTCGATAACGACAACGATTGCCAAATGCATCTTGGCTAGGGCTATATTAAAGACATACTGGGGGTTGATTACCGTTAAGAGTAAATCGTCCCTTTACTTTCTTAACATCTTATCTGATCGAATAGTTAGACAGACAAAACATTCATGTTCCAAGGTGTATAAAGACTACTTTCCTATCAAAATATTCAATTAGATAAGGGGTTGAGCAAGTAAAGTGACGAATTATTTGAGTGATGAGCGCTATTTTTTTCTGAGTCTTGTATGTTTTTCTATGTTCTATCGGCAAAAAAGGAATTCTGACCACACCGTAGAACTATGTCACAGTGGCTTTTGGTTTGATATTTCTTACGATTGGATTTAAAGTGTCTTAGTGACACGGTTCTTAAGTGGGTCAGTCGTTGTACAGTCAAAAGCACTAAATATCTACACGGCTATCGCGCAAAATATACAACATGGACCTTATTATCAGTGGCATAGTGTCGCATATGTATATTTATGACTCCGACTGTACATACGTATTTATGTATGAACATATTTCCGTATATTATATAAAGGGCTCCGGAATTTATTAACTATATTACAAATAGGTATCTCTAATTTGTTTAACGCATACCGATATTCAATAGATATAATACATTTTATCTAATACGTGAGCTAAGTCATTCAATAATTTTGTTTTTGTTTCTGAGCCATATTTTCCATACCCAATTTCAACCTTACACAGAAGGCATAAGATGTCTATCATGTCTTGAACTACCGGGTCTCCTATCCTTATCAACGGATTATAATTATTATTTATCACGCCTGCTACAACGCACTGATAAATAGACTATAAATTGTGGTTTCTCAGAAACATTTAGTAAATACTTAAATTTAAAGTAAAAGTAACACTTTGGAATAAGTTAATGATTTTCGAAAATTGATAAAATTAAATGTATGCATACCTTCGCGCCTTCATCCCCAGAGTGGGGTAGGTAGAGCTGCAGAATTACCAACATATCTAAAAACTTGTAGTTAATTCTGTAACTTCATTTTGCACAGACAGGCTATAAGATGTTTACCAGTGTATATTACTGACAGGTTTCAAGCCCATTGCCTAATAAAACTACAAGCCTTTACTCCCTTAGTCGCCTCTTACGACTTCCACGGGAAGACATTGAGTGGTGTAACGCGTGTATATTACCCGCTATACATTAATATATAAAAATATAATAAACATTTTATATAATTTTTGTTGTAGTTTTCGAATCTTACCTATAAAATAACACGTTACAAACAAAGAAGCCACTTTTGGAATTCTTAAATCTGCAGCTGCAAGTGATTTAGACGGATTTCTTTTGTCTTTATATTTTTTGCTAGATTGTTAAAAACAGACGTAGGCGTCGTGTTAAATAACACTTCGCCGGGGCTTTCACAGTTCTTCGAAACGGATGGTCTGCTTTATCGCAACATGTGCAAGACCCTATTGTCAAGTGGACTCTCGGCATTCAATTTGTAGATAAAAAAATAAAGGACTATCGTCTTAGGGTGCAACGAAACACAACCTTAAAACCTTAGAGCTTGGGGGCTGTGACATACTGTTTCCCGCGTTAGTTTGATTGGTTAAAATTAAGATAGTACCTAAAGTTAAAGAAGGGATGACTTGGGATTTAGGAAACATAGTAGTTTTAGACTAGTTAGTTAAACGGGACGCGAAACTGAGATTTCGTGAGTTTTATCGTGCGCATATGACTAAATCAAGGTCTCACTTTTGTCAATTATTTTAATCAAGATTCAGTGATTTTATTTTATGTATTAAATAATTTATGTATTTTCAATATTAGGGGCGGAGGAGAGTTGGTATCGAATTTAGAGACAAGACGGTCGGTAGAGAAGCTAGGGGAAAGTTGATCAGGAAATCTAGGAATAGGACAGTCGATTTTGAATTTAGGAGGAGGAAAGAGTTAGTCCGGATACAATAGGGAATATGCATGTTTTTTTTTTACAGCTTCAATTGAAGCTGATTCATGTAACAAACAGGTCACAAAAATCATTTTTTGAATAACTATAAAAATAACCAAGATATAAGCCAACAAAGATTTGTTCCTATCTCTTTCTAGAAAAACGGAATTTTACATGGAGTTTATATGGCCGCAGTACACAATGACGTCACGGTGCACATCGGATCTCTCTGTCTAATTAGAAGTTTGAAATGCTTATAACTTCCGTATTTCTTGACCGATTTTAATTTTAATTTCCGTTTTGGTGATCTCTTTTACGGTATTTTCATATTTTGATGAGAAATGCGATTTTTAAAATCCATGCATATTCCCTATTTAGGGAACGTGCTATAATATTCAGTAGCCAGGGAGTGTATAAATTCATCTGGAAATAAGTCCTTATAGCAAAGAATTGGTCTCAGTTTAGTTCGTTGTTATTTTCGTAAATAGTTAAGTGTGTTTTATCTCGGAACGATTGGGTTGTGTCATACACATAGCATTCATAGATTTTAACAAGTGATTATTACAGTTATGGTGATTAATAAAGAAATCCTCTTGTGGAGTGCTTAACGGTTAAAAACGGAAACCACGCGGTGGTTTAGGTATAATTTGTGAAACGCGCTTCGCATGCCTGCTTAGTGGAATTCACAACTTTTAGGTTAGTATGTGATTCATTCATATCGATGAATCCGAGATAGTGCAGGACGCTGCGCATACTCACGTCTCCCAGGACTGAACGACTTGACATAAACAAATACTTTTGCATTCATTTTAACGCACGAGAATCATTTGATTCTCTCTAACGTGACTCGTGAAGGAAGTTAGAAAGAGTGATCGACACCGATCCTCTCTAACGTAACCCGTGTCGGAAGATAGAAAGAGAGATCGACCCTCTATTGTGATGTCCTGAAAGTAACAGTGGAAATCACAAACCGTTTAATATTCCTCTTAATCACCATTTGTTTTCCATGACTTTGTCCAATGAATCACTTCGTTAAATGATTTGGTGTACAATGTGTTGTATGACATTAGCTCATCCGTAATAGGAATAGATGCAAGATAGCAGGGTAGTTTGTCTTATTGAGGTCAGACCCCATCCAAAGTAAGAACCAATTTGATTTTTACTTCTTGTTCAATTAAATATTACGAATACTTAAGAAAGTAGATTTAAATCTAAGATCAAATAGGTTCTCGCTGTAACCTACCTCTTTCGAGGTTGGGGTATAGGTAGGGATACCATTACATTGCGTTACATCCACGTAATATAGGTAGGGAATATGTTTAGGCACACGACAGGTATACAACGGTCAAGGTAGTTCAAGGAGAATCTGGGTGATTCAAACCTTTATTTCAACTTGTTTCATTTTGTATTTATTTCGTGATTGAAGTTAATTTCATATATTTTCGGTTTTAGCTTGTTTATTGACAGATCTTGATTTTGATTACGTTAGATTACCTTTTCTTTTACACAACGGTCCTAATTTAGATAGATATATTTATAACTAGACGATCACATGTTTTAATTTTGGCCAATTAATTTAATTACACAACGTAGGATAAGTATTTTATCGTTTCTATGTAGCCTGGGGGTAGGAGTGTTACAGTGGCACTATTCTAAGCCGGCAACCACACGCAAAAGTATAAATTGACGCAAGCTGATGTCGGATTGCGTAAACCACTTATGCCAACTCCATGGGTACAGTCGGCGTCAAAAGAAATTGATCACTTAAATACCTTGTCGCTTTACTATCCTATCACATAAGCAATGTCAAACAAGATTGTTTAATGTGTTAATGCGTTAAAGTACAAAAGTAGCTTGAAGTTCAGGTACTTTTGACGCCGACTGTACCCATTGCTTCCTATTTTTTCACTCCACTGTCCTTGGCACTGTCCTAGGCCTTAAGAGCATCAAGTAAATTCAGAGAAGGACAAAATATGGGATTTTTTGGTGCAACCTACGGAGCGGAAGGGTAAATGGCGTACGGCATTTTATTTTAATGCCTTAGTCGCGTCTTACTACATTCACGGGAAGACATGGAGTGGTTTATAATTATACAGTATTAAGTTACAGAAAACTCGCATAAATCGGAGTGAAACGAGGGCGGGTCGCTAGTATTCTTATATCCTCTTATAACCTACTTTTTACCACTAAAATGTTGAGTAACACAGCTTGCCCGACTGGTTGGTCGACTTGTCTAACAACTCCCCTTTGAGCGCGGAGATTGCACTCCTGTTATTTTAGGTTGGTCTCAGTCCCTTTGATATTCTACCGAAATACAAAAAAGGCGTCTAACTACAATGTAGTAGTCAAAGCATTGTATACTCTATTAGTTACAATATAAAATTTAAAATGCTTTTACCATTACTATGTAGTTAGGTTATTTGATGTCACGGCAGTATTCTCGTCCAACGCAACAAAGGGCATGCTGCCAGTGAACTCTACGTGACACAAAATGTATTTCTATCCCACCCATGGGTAGACTGATCTGTAACTCCAGTGACAGTGCAACTGTACTGACTTGAGAAGGTCTCGGGGTTGGTTACCTATTATTTCATAGAAACATCTTTCAACGAACGTGTCATTATGCCAAATTATCATTTCATCTAATGGCATTTCTCGCCGTTTGAGATATTTTTTTGATTGTTTCATGTGTAACTGTAACCTAACCTACGTAATTAATATTTAAGAACTGTCAAATATTTTCCATACAAATTTGGCTCCAGGCAATAACAAAAACTCACACTCTAAAGCAGGTCCGATTTTCAAGATTTTACCATTATGTTGTAGTGATTACTAATACGCTGGTAAACATCTTAGCCTATTTGTGCAAAATGTGGTAACAATTATCACCAAGTTTTTGAAGTTGTTTCTTCTGTAGCTCTGCCTACCCCACTCTGAGATTACAGGCGTGAAGGTATGTATGTGTATACGTATGTTTTAGTGATTATGAAATTTGTTCTTGGAATGGAAAATGCACAAACATACTTATTTTGATTATATCCACGACATATTCCCAAATCGTAAAAATCGGGCTAGATTTATGGGGAGAGAAACGCTATTGCATTTTGTATGGAAATTTAGAGCCTCAATTTGTTAGACATCCGTTGGATTGCCTCTAGTTGTTTCTTAAAAACTGAAAACCGTTGTTAATGGAAGATTTGTTTTTAATGGCTTCTATAATGTTGACACTGCATTTCGTTGGTTTTTTCAAATACTTCCGTAGTATTTATTTCATTAGATATGTCACGTAACATCAATATTAGGCATGACCAAGCGAAGAGCTACCATAGGTGGCCATCCACAAAACATAACAGCTCTTGCCTTGTCATTGTCCAGCCCATCTCTTTAGACATCTGCCACGCGATTCTAGCCTTGGACGTTTTCTTATAATTTTTTCCAGACCACTATCTCCAAAACTAGGACAGAAGGGGCAATAAAAAAAACTGTTTACTCACGTAGTGTTCATCCCAGGATCGATTTCATTGGCGTTGATGTATAAAGTGGCCATGTTAGCGACGAGGAGACGGAAGTCTTCGCGGATCTCGGTGAACTCCGCGAGGGACAGGCCCCCGAGGATAACGTTGAGGTGGTGGACCGGCTCGGGCAGGAGTGGCTCTGGTTCCGGTTCAGGTTCTGGGTCTTCTGGGACTGGTGCTGGAGAATGAGTTTTTACCATCATCTATCTATTTATCTCTATACAGGGTGTCCCAAAAGTACCACGCCACAGTGACACTGGAGATTCCCCAGCCTCAGACGAACCAAACCAGCCTAACATGACCTCAGTAAAAGTGGCACCGTTTTCGAGTTATACCAATTTAAAGATTTTTCCAAATTTTCACCTCTTTTGACATTGTAAGTGCTCGCATTTACTGGGATAGCTTTAGAATTTAGTTTGTTTTATTTGTGCGCGTTTATGAATAGTTGATTAAGATGTTAGAAGCATTATTATGTCAATAACTAATGTAAAAGTTGGAAAAATACTGTAATGAACTTGACTTAAATTATCATCAACATAGTAATTTAAACTTTGAACACCTGCCATAACTTTTTTTTTACTACAAACGAAATGAGCAAATAACTTTAAAAACATGCGTATTTTATGCCAATTCTAAAATGGTATGATACATGATATCTTAATGCATAAAAGTAGGAATTCGAATGACAGTTGCCAATATGGATCCTCGGAAATCAATGCTAATCATCTAAAAAATTATCTTGTACTCTACGATATCTCATTTGTTTGTGCTCCTTTGAAGAATATGATTGATTTTTGGTTGACCTTGGTTCAAAGATAATAAAAAACGGGTTTAATTTTCATTAGTTTTTACAGTAAATGTTCGAATTGTTTCCCTGCGACTCTAAGGCACAAATGGCATCTTCGAATAAAATTTCGGTTTAATTTTCGTAAACTGGTTTCCGATATGTCTCGGGCTGCATTGAAGACACGTCGCCGTCGTAGTTGGTGATAATAATTAACGAAGAGGAACTACGGCTACGGGCTGCATTGAAGACACGTCGCCGTAGTTCCTCTTTTTATTATCTTTGAACCAAGGTCAACCAAAAATCAATCATATTCTTCAAAGAAGCACAAACAAATGAGATATCGTAGAGTACAAGATAATTTTTTAGATGATTAGCATTGATTTCCGAGGATCCATATTGGCAAATGTCATTTGAATTCCTACTTTTATGCATTAAGATATCATGTATCATACCATTTTAGAATTGGCATAAAATACGCATGTTTTTAAAGTTATTTGCTCATTTCGTTTGTAGTAAAAAAAAGTTATGGCAGGTGTTCAAAGTTTAAATTACTTTGTTGATGATAATTTAAGTCAAGTTCATTACAGTATTTTTCCAACTTTTACATTAGTTATTGACATAATAATGCTTCTATCATCTTAATCAACTATTCATAAACGCGCACAAATAAAACAAACTAAATTCTAAAGCTATCCGAGTAAATGCGAGCACTTACAATGTCAAAAGAGGTGAAAATTCGGAAAAATCTTTAAATTGGTATAACTCGAAAACGGTGCAACTTTTACTGAGGTCATGTTAGGCTGGTTTGGTTCGTCTGAGGCTGGGGAATCTCCAGTGTCACTGTGGCGTGGTACTTTTGGGACACCCTGTATATATACTGGGTGTCCTGAAACCGACGTCAACCTGCCTAGGGCTGATAGAGCAGCTCATAAGCTATCGATTTAACCCCCATGTATGTATGTTCAGTAGTAATTATTTAGTTTCCGAGATATTGATCATTTAAATCGGAATTTTGAAATTCTTCCTTATGTCCGTGATACGAAAAACCCCTAAATTCATGTATCAATTCATATTTTTCTCAATGTTTTCTTGCATGATTAGAATCACTGTGAAATAAGGAAGTTTTTAAAGCTGCATGCCAATTTTTTTTTCATTACAACTTTTTAAGTAAATGCACAAAGTTTGTTTTTCCATACTTGGTGAAAAACAAACGCGGGGTTCTCTTAGTATGGAGAAATTAACTCTGTTTTTTTTGTTTGGTTGTTTGTTGTTGTACGTTGCATCGTTAAAGATAATTCACAATTTAAATTAATCGTAAAAATATCCAGTCAACTATGTTTTTAAATTGAACTTGGAAGACTACGTAACCGTTGAAAAAATTCGATTATTTACATTTTCACTTCATTGCTATGTAAGTATTCTAATTTGTCAAACAAAAACAATGAGTATTGTTGAGTCATGTGCAAATTAGTTAACTCGTACAGACGGTTAAATTATTAGACAATGACCTTTAAAATGGTTTGAAATGGCTTTGACACAAAAAGTCGTCGTTTTTGTAAATTATTTACGGTTACGGTTATTATGCGTTATGAGTTATGACATAGCCATGCAGTTTAGTTTACGCTGAGAGAAAAGGACAGAGCTATATAACTGCCATAGCTCTGTCCTTTACGCTGGCAGTAAAATGAACTGCATGGCTATGTCATAATAACCCCCCAGTAAAGGTGACCTACTACTACTATTATTCGATAGTAGATTATCTCCATGAATTAATATAGTAATAGACTAAATTCGCTAGTAAAACTATATCATATTAACCTACCGCCAAGCAGCAGTGTTCGCATTGTTGTGTTCCGGTTTGGGGATAAGACAGCCGGTGAAATGACTAGCATAGAGGCATTCCATCTTAGTCCTCAGGGTTGGCAGTGCATTCGCAGTCTTGTGAATGCGAATGTCTATGGGTCACAGTCACAGTTTCCACTTACCATCAGGTGGCCTGTGTGCTCGATTTCCTTCCATAAAATAAATAAATAAATAATAAATATTAGTATACCCAAATACAACTATATTTCTCCTCTACTTGGATAGTTTATATAAAGTATGTTATGCTTACCGCCTGTTTTTTCACAATCGAAAAGTAAAAAATATTTGACAGATAAATTTAGCCCTTTCTCTTTCTTACACTTGAAAATAGACAAGGAGAGATCCAACTTTAAATGGCAGATAAATTTACTCGTCCATTGTGAAAAAGGCCCTTAATGACACTTCTCTAACTCATTTTACAAAAAAAACAAAATTTTCTAAAGTACATTATTATGCCCTTGGTTATCTCGCATTACAACTACATTATAATTACCTATTGATTCTTTCACTGGTTGATAAAAAATATGACTTTAGGCAAACAAACACTATCCTGACTACCTAATAATAAAATAATACAATAGTCATGATAAAGTTTGTGAGAATGTCACTTTTATCTAGAAAGACTTAATAGTTTCCGAGATAACAACTAAAAACTTAACGTGCATGAAGAGCTTGATGAATGTAGAGGAAGCGAAAGTTGTATGTTTAGACCGGTGCACCTGACGTTCCATAGTCTCTGCCTACCCCATTGAGAGACAGGCGTAAAGGTATGTATACTGTAATTACTTACCAATCATCTTGACAGTGATGTTGAATCCAGTTTGGAAAATAAAGCCGTTTTTGGATTCAAAACGCATGAAGAGCCTATCGACGTCCGCGAAGCGGTAGGCGCGGGGGCTGTTCAGGTGGTAGGAGAACAGGAGGCCATCGGAGCCACCGTCGTCTAGTTGACCTGAGGAAACGTGAACCATTTTAACATTTCATGGAACATCACAATACAATTAAGATAAATACCAGACTACTAGTATGTATGATATTTGTGTAATGAGCGCGAATATTTGTGCCCGAGTCATGGATGTTTTCTATGTATTTAAGTACATATTTCTCTATACAGGGTGACTGGTAATTCGCCGTATTCCTTGAAAGGGGTTATTCTACAGCTCATTTGTAACGATTTAAGTCCAGTCAACCAAGGGTCAAAACTCACTGGTTATCGAGTTATTCACGTTTTTAGAATTTTAAAAAAATACCCGTGTCGCACATAGGCCGGCAGTTAGTTAAGTTTCGTTGTTAAATATTGTTTATTGTTTATTTCTTTAATTATTGTTCATTACCTGTGTCCAGAAGTGTTATGTTTTGTTTCGTTTTTCTTTTATATTTATATAGTTTTAGGCTAGAATTAGGATTATATAAGGAAAGTTTTATTGTAACCCTGTGATAATACTAATAAGGTAATAAAAATGATGCTATCTCACGGGCTCAAACCTTCCCTCTCCCTCTCCTAAAAACTCCCACGCTCGGACGGACCTGGACGGTCAAGGGACTAATTGCGCCCCCGCCTCATGCAATATTAATAGGCCGATCCGAGCGTAACTCGTCCGGGGTCCCGCAAGGGTCCGTGCTCTCTCCCATCCTCTATTCATTATACACTAATGATATCCCGCGCCATCCCAACGTGCAGCTCGCCCTATTCGCTGACGACACCGCACTCTTCACCACCAACAAATACGCCTCCGTCATCCAGCGCTACCTCCAGGAGGCGATCACCGACCTAGGTCGGTGGTTTAAACTCTGGAGGATAGAGGTTAACCCCGAGAAGAGTGCGGCTGTCTGGTTTTACCCGTCCCTCCGCCATTTCCACCTCGAGAATATCGTTCTTTTCGATAGACCCATTCCTTGGTCACCAAAGGTCAAATACCTCGGCGTGACCCTGGACAGACACCTGAGCTTCAGTAAGCACATCCAAATAGTACTCAACAGGGCCAAGATGATCAAGGGTCGTCTCGGTCCCCTGCTCAACCGTCGCAGCAAACTCAGCGCTCGCAACAAGCTAACACTATACAAAGTATGTATCAGACCGGTTTTCACATATGCCAGCGTGGCATTCGCACACGCCCCCGACTTACACATGAACACTCTACAGATATTTCAAAACAAACTGCTCCGATCGGTCGCGGGGGCCCCTTGGTTTGTTCGCAACGCGGACCTTCACAGGGACCTCGGCGTCCCGTCGATCAGTCACATTATCAAGGACGCGTCCAGGCGCTTCTTTGATAAAGGCTCACACCACCCCAACCTACTCATCGTCCGTGCCACCTCCTACACTCCCAAACTCACCCCATCCGATCCCGACGTGCTCGCTGCGCTCGGGGCGCCCGTCAGGCGCCCCAAGCACATCCTGCTCGATCCCACCGATCCCATCCAACTCGCAGTGGATGAGGGCACTGAAGAACGGAAGAAGCTCCGCCGCCAAGGACGACGTGGCCGCCCGCCCAGATCCGGACCTGAGCCTCATAGCATCACTGCAGGGATCGAGAAGATCGAAGAAACCGAACATACTCAAGAAACCGAAGAAACCGAACACTTGGAAGCAACCGAAGAAAACGAAGTCCTTCAAGATACTCAGCCGGCCGAGCTGCGCTCGACCGGCCTGACTCCCGACGGAGGCACCCCTCCAGAGGTGCGACCACCACCGCACCTCTAACTTAGGGTTCAGCATGCCCCCCGCTAAGGGCATCGCTACCCGTGCCCGGGTGAAGTAGTTATGGTAGAGAAATACCAACTACATAGTCAGTCATAACATAACATAACAGCGTAACTCGTTCATTCGTACGGGTCGATTGGTTCAATCAATAAACGTCGCCAATCTTACCCTCTTCCCTGCCTGAGCACCATCTACAGAAGCAATCAAGAAGTTTTATTTCAATTATTATACAGTCCACTTCCCACAGTAATGGTCATTCGACCGGGATTTTTAAGAAAACCAGGCGTGCAAGAAGGTGCTCAAGATATATTGGCGTTCAAGATCAAGATGTGCAAGATATTTCGGCAGCTTTCGCTGTATCACGGTGTTCCTTGAGATTAAGTTCTCGGACCCGATTTATCACGGTGTTCCTTGAGATTAAGTTCTCGGACCCGATATATCAGTGTTTACCGGATTTATCCGTATCCACTGCGCCGAGCCACAATCGGGTACATTGAATCTCTCGCAGAATCTGTACCCGCAACATCGTCGTGCATCAAAAGGTCTTGAGGCTTAAGTGCTTCGACCTGGTGACTTTAGTCACGTGTCGCAGGGACGACACCAACGAGGGAAGTACGAGTGAAACAACAAGTAGGGTCGTTAGGACGCCGGCGTTACAGTGACGTCAAGTAACGCCCGCGTTAGGTGGTTAGGATAAGTGCTAGGGTTAGTTAATTAGAGCCCCCCGCGTGTGTGTTAGGAATGGCCTCCACGAAGAAAGGTCTTAGGTCTCAGGGACCACCCACCGAAACGCCGACGCCATCACCAGGCGATACCACAACCGGCGAATCAAACACATGGAGCAATGGCACCAACCACAACCAACACGAAAGCAGTAGCGCAAACGCTAGGGATTCAGTGCCGCCCCCCGCAGACGGTCTGCGGGCGGGAGATAATGATGAAACGTTAGTCAACGATAGGAGTGCGCCGGGCACCGTCATAGGGTTACCGAACGCCGCTCGGGATTCAAGTAGTCAGCTCTCTGTTCTCATGGCCGAATTGGAGTTGCACAAGGCCAGCTTGGAGCGAGCTCAACGGGCAGAGGCCGCCGCCAAAAATAGGCTGGAGATTGCGCGCATGGAAGCCGCACAATCGTCCAGCGGCGCGGTCCCTCCCGATTTAAGGAATGATGCTCGTATAGTAAGCTGGGTTGAGCAACACCAGGAGCCAAATATTGAAGAGAACAGACAGCCGGACCCGGGTCCTCAGACGTCGCGAATCCGAAATGACAGAATCGCGCCGTACCACGACAACGTAAACAGGCATCCCTACGCGCCGATAATTCACAGGCCCGCGCCTGAACTCCCACCGTTCGACGGAAATATATTGGAGTGGATAGCATTTAGGGCAGAATTTGAGGATAGCGCGTCAACGTTCACCGACGTGAACAACGTTAGCCGCTTACGCAGGGCCTTACGAGGTGAGGCGCGGATCGCGGTCAAATCAATAATGTATACGGTGACGGATCCTTTCGAAATTATGGAAGCCTTAGAAAGGCACTTCGGGGATCCCGAGGAAATAGTGCTCACCGAAATATACAACGTAAAAAAAATGCCACGTCTCGCGGAGGACAACAGCAATATAATTACGTTCGCGGGTCACGTGGCCAATGCTGTGGCGACAATAAAATCTTTACGACAAGATAAATATTTATACGCGCCCGAATTAGTCAACAAAATTTACGACAAATTAAATCTCATAGTTAGATACGAATGGGCCAAATATAAAACGTTGAACAGAAACGTGCCCGACTTAGTCGCGATGTCGAATTTTTTAAATGAAATATGTAGTGCGGCTAGGAAAACACACGTAAGGCTACCCAAGCACCGTGTACATGCCGCGCAAGAAAACGATCGCGCGGATATAGGTAGACACGCGTGCTCACACTCGCGCGCACCCGCTAGTCGTCGCCGTGATAGAAGTTCGAGTTGCTCCGACGAGGAGGAAACCGAACGGCGCGCGCCGCGCACGGTTGCGCAAGTAAATCGAAAGCCCGCGCCGCAAAAGTCGCGAACGCAACACGCCGCGCCGCGTAGGGACAATGTTAAATGCGTAGTGTGCAACGGGGAGCACCAAGTTAGCGCGTGTCCACAATTTTTAAAGTCGACCGTAGCCCAAAGATGGGACGTCGCAAAAAACGCGAAATTATGCTTCAGATGTTTAGGGTTAGCGCACAGGCGACCAATTAGATGCAAATACGTGCCGTGCGGTGTCAACCAATGTGAAGCGGGGCACCACAAGCTAATGCACGGATTAGGCGCGAACGTACCGACCGCTCACGGCAATGTAGGCAGTATAAACCACGTTAGCCAGTTGAACACGTACCTAAAAATAGTTCCGGTAGAGATTTCGGGTCCCCTAGGGACAATCTCTACACACGCGCTCCTCGATGAAGGGTCCACCATGACGCTCATCGAGAGAGAAACCGCCGACCAACTAGCTCCGCGCTACAAGAGCGAAGCTCTATCAATAGAAGGAGTGGGCGGACACATCGTTGAGGATTCCGAATCGTGTGAGGTTAAGTTAAACATTCGCGGTTTTTGCAGTAGGAATCTCGAAACGATGAGCGCACGGACCATTGCGAAACTCAACATAACAACGCAAGAGGTATCGCGCGACTTGGTTGAACGATGCGAGCATCTCAATCATATTATCGACGAGTTATGTTATGAGCAGGGAACGCCGACGGTACTAATAGGGCAAGACAATTGGCATCTTATCGTCTCGCGTAAAATACTAAGCGGAGACAGATCGCTACCGGTAGCGTCGCTAACGAACTTAGGGTGGGTACTACACGGGCGGTACGCCACGCCTCATAGGAAATTCGCTACCATAAATCACGTAAAACTCGCCTCCGCGGAGGACGAGGCTCTCAGATTAATGAAACAACATTTCAGTATCGAATCTCTGGGGATAGAAACGCGATTACAGAAAACCGACCCCGACCAACGCGCGTTAGACGTACTAAACGCAACGTGCGAGAAAATCCCTAACGAAGATAGGTATCGGGCCGGCCTGTTGTGGCGTACAGACGATGAAATTCTCCCAGACAACAAAGCGCACGCATTACGAAGGCTATACAGTTTGGAAAGCAAGCTTGATAGGGACGCGAAATTGAAGGAAGATTATACCGCGCAAATTAGAAACCTACTAGATAAAGGGTACGCGGAAATCACCAATTCACGTCCGCCGGCGGACGCACCCCGAGTGTGGTACCTACCACACTTCCCCACAACGCATCCACAAAAACAAAAAATGCGTTTAGTTTTTGACGCGGCAGCCAAGGCTTACGGTAAAAGCTTAAACGACGCTCTACTCGCCGGTCCGGATCTGTTAGAATCCCTATTCGGTGTCTTAATTAGATTTAGGGAAGGTAGGACCGCGATAGTAGCCGACGTGAAGGAAATGTTCCTTCAGGTCGACGTTCACGAAAGAGACCGCGACAGCTTACGATTTTTATGGAGGGGGGAGGACCGCACGAGCGCACCGCAAGAATATAGAATGAAAAGGCTAATATTCGGCGCCGCCTCATCTCCCACCACCGCGCTATATGTAAAAAATAAAAATGCGTCAACTCACAGATCCAAATACCCGATAGCCGCGGACAAAACAATCAGAAACACGTATATGGATGATATATTAATCGCACTCGACAACGAGGAGTCCGAAGCTAGGCAAATAGTTAACGACATTTACGAACTAAATAAGAAAGCCTCCTTCGAACTCCGCGGGTTCGCATCCAATAACAAGAACGTTATTCGCGACGTAACAACTAGCAACGCGGATACATCCACAATAGGTAAAAACGAAGTAGAACGTACCTTAGGACTCAAATGGAATCACCAACGCGATACTCTAGGCTTCAACGTTAATTTACGAAACACGCCAACCGAAGTACTGGACGGTACGACGTTACCAACAAAGCGTCAGGTTACGAGCAGCGCAATGTCAATATTCGATCCAATAGGATACGTCAGCCCCATCTCAGTGCTAGGTAAAAGCCTTATGCAGGAAGTATGGCGCACGGGCGTCGGCTGGGACGATACAATTCCCCAGTCGTGCGGAGACGCTTGGAGGTCGTTCATAGATAACATACAACAATTAAACAACATAGAGTTACCGAGGTACGTACCCGCCACCGATCGCAAAGGCGAGTTACACATATTCTGCGACGCGAGCGAAAAAATATACGCGGCCGCAGTTTACTTCGTTTCAAAAGACATCGACGGGTCTAAAACGTCGATACTAGTAGCTGCCAAAGCGCGCGTGGCACCTCTCAAAACTATTTCTATACCTCGATTAGAGCTACAAAGCTGCGTATTAGGAACAAGATTAGCTAACGCGGTTAGAAAGGAAACGTACTACGAAATTATAAAGCAACATTTCTGGTCGGATTCACGCACCGTCCTAGCGTGGATAAAGTCCGACCCGCGAACATTCAAAAGTTTCGTAGCTCACAGGCTAGCCGAGATAGAGGACACTACGACGCCAGTCGACTGGCGCTGGGTCCCTAGCTCACTCAACGTAGCCGACGACGCCACTAGGGGCGTCCCGGCCAAGTTCGACAATAACCACCGGTGGTTTTTCGGGCCGGACTTTATCCGTAGGGAGCCAACCGAATGGCCCGTGGAAAAGCCGGCACCGTCGCCGACCGCGCCCACCGGCGAGGAGCGCGTAACGAAAACCGTATGCAAAGTAAATAGGTCCACTAAGTTTAGTCACTTGCCCGAAATTAACAGGTTTTCAAATTACTCACGATTATTGCGCGCTACTGCTTACGTCCTGGTTGTGGTCGAGGTATTTAAAGCCAAATTGCCATCGAGAAAGAAGGAAATAGAAATGAACCAAAATCACTTAAGAATCGCCGAGATACTGCTCACTATACGGAGCCAGCACGAATCTTTCAGTGAAGAAATCAAGTCCCTAGAGGCTGGGCGACCGACAGCAAGAAACTCACCGCTGAAGGTCGCGGTCAAACTGGACCGCAATGGAGTGATCATACTCGATTCACGCATAGATCGAGGCGTGAATATCCCAGTGCTACACGCCAGAGAGGCATTTACGAAGCTCCTCATCGAACATTACCACCGTAAGTTCAACCACGGTAATCACGCTACCGTCATGAACGAGATTAATCAAAGATACTTCGTCGTGGGCCTGCGAGGCAGCCTAAGGTACGTCACGAACCGATGCCAGTGGTGTCGGACCTACAAAGGGGCAACCCTCAAAGTCCCCGTAGGCGACATACCTATTGAGAGGCTCCAAGACAAGCAGCCGCCCTTCACAGCAACCGCAGTGGATTACTTCGGGCCTATGACGATTACCATAGGCCGACGACACGAGAAGAGGTGGGGCGCCCTGTTCACGTGCCTCACCACGAGGGCCGTACATCTAGAGCTGGCCGCCTCGCTGTCAGCCGCTTCAATGATTATGACACTGCGGAGAATGATGGCTCGCCGTGGTACCCCTACAGTCATTTATTCAGACAACGGAACAAACTTCGTAGGGGCGGACCGCGAGATTAAGGAGGCCACGAAAACCATTACCGAGGCCATGAAGTCATTCGCCACAGCACGCAACATTACCTGGAAGCGGATACCACCGGGAAACCCCGCAGCCGGAGGCGCCTGGGAACGCATGGTAGGATGCGTTAAGACCGCACTCAAGGTCACCCTACGCGATCAGGCACCTACCGAAGAAGTGTTACATACATTGACACTTGAGGCCGAACACATAGTCAATTCGCGCCCCCTGACTCCCGTCAACCCCAACTTAGGGGAAGAAGCACTGACCCCAAACCATTTTTTGATCGGGAGGTCAAATGCCATGACCCCGTTCGGGTCATTTAAAGATGAGAAATTATCCATACACAGCTGGAAAAGGACACAGGCGCTAGCGGACGCATTCTGGTGCAGGTGGGTAAAAGAATACCGCCACACCCTATCACCCCGCTACAACAACAAAACGAAACCAACGAAACTACAGAAGGGCGACATAGTTATAATCGCCGATCAAAGCATGCCGCGTGGGACATGGCCGAAGGGCATCATTGCCAAGACCTATCCCGGCCCTGATGGCCACGTTAGAGTCGCCGATGTCCAAACGCGCGCCGGCATAGTTCGTCGCCCAGCCTCCCGCTTCATTGTTATTTGCTCCGTCAACGAGTTTGGCGCTAACGCACGTGGGGGAGACTGTCGCACATAGGCCGGCAGTTAGTTAAGTTTCGTTGTTAAATATTGTTTATTGTTTATTTCTTTAATTATTGTTCATTACCTGTGTCCAGAAGTGTTATGTTTTGTTTCGTTTTTCTTTTATATTTATATAGTTTTAGGCTAGAATTAGGATTATATAAGGAAAGTTTTATTGTAACCCTGTGATAATACTAATAAGGTAATAAAAATGATGCTATCTCACGGGCTCAAACCTTCCCTCTCCCTCTCCTAAAAACTCCCACGCTCGGACGGACCTGGACGGTCAAGGGACTAATTGCGCCCCCGCCTCATGCAATATTAATAGGCCGATCCGAGCGTAACTCGTTCATTCGTACGGGTCGATTGGTTCAATCAATAAACGTCGCCAATCTTACCCTCTTCCCTGCCTGAGCACCATCTACAGAAGCAATCAAGAAGTTTTATTTCAATTATTATACAGTCCACTTCCCACAACCCGCCTTTCGACCTAAAACTAGTCATTGTGTAAAAACTTCGTCATTTAGAAATAAAAAAAAGCATTTTTCAAATAGCCAATAAATTATTGATTACGAAAAATAGTAAAAAATGCCAAAGAAATGCAAAGTTTTGCAAATAACAGGATTTGAAGTTGAAAGTTCAGTAATTATTTTCCAAATTTTGTAACATTTTAAAGCATCACTAAAAAAAAAAGTATGACACTTCGCGTACAAATGACAGGAATGATTTGCTCAATTCATAAGCTTTCTAAAAAAGTACAATTTATGACCTTTTAAACTTACTTTTCATTTAAAAATGTACAATTAATAAAAAATAGCAGAAATTTTCGCGGTTAAGCTCCATCGTTTCAACTAAAAATCGCGGAATCGTTATCGTTTTTAAATTCACCTAATCGTGTTCTTTTAAATTTGCTTTTTAAAAACATAAAGTGCGTTCCATTTTTAACCGAAAAACGCGGGTAGTGTTGTAGTAAAATGAATAAAACATCGTTCTCCATTTTAAATTCGGCTAATAGTGTTTTATTTTTAAATAAACTTGCTTTTTAAAAACAAAGTGCGTTCCATTTTGAAATTTCGAGCATCTCAAAACTTTTTGAGTGACCTACGTAATCAGTTACTTTCAACTTTCTTTCCATTTCGGACGATATTGATAACTAAGCTTCTTTCTCAAATGCCTGCTTGCCAATTCGAAGAATACGCAGATATCATTTATTGTTACGGATTCTGCGATGGAGACGCGGCTGCAGCTAGAAGGGAATACCAACATCGTTACCCTAACCGCCGTTTACCTCACGCAAGCGTGTTTGGTTCATCGTACCGTCTTATTCGGGAAAGAGGATCAGTTCAACGCCGCCAAGCTGATGCTGGAAGACCTTGACATGATACTGCTCAAGATGAAGAAATCCTTCAGTGTTTGCGGACAGACGGCACTACTTTGATGAGATCCTTCTCGCCGGGTCTCCCTCTTCAATAGGAATATTCTCGTCGAACTAGTGCCGTCTGCCCGGAAACACTGAAAGATTTCTTCATCTTGAGCAGTATCATGTCGAGGTCTTCCAGCATCAGCTTGGCGGCGTTGAACTGATCCTCTTTCCCGAATAAGACGGTACGATGAACCAAACACGCTTGCGTGAGGTAAACGGCGGTTAGGGTAACGATGTTGGTATTCCCTTCTAGCTGCAGCCGCGTCTCCATCGCAGAATCCGTAACAATAAATGATATCTGCGTATTCTTCGAATTGGCAAGCAGGCATTTGAGAAAGAAGCTTAGTTATCAATATCGTCCGAAATGGAAAGAAAGTTGAAAGTAACTGATTACGTAGGTCACTCAAAAAGTTTTGAGATGCTCGAAATTTCAAAATGGAACGCACTTTGTTTTTAAAAAGCAAATTTATTTAAAAATAAAACACTATTAGCCGAATTTAAAATGGAGAACGATGTTTTATTCATTTTACTACAACACTACCCGCGTTTTTCGGTTAAAAATGGAACGCACTTTATGTTTTTACAAAGCAAATTTAAAAGAACACGATTAGGTGAATTTAAAAACGATAACGATTCCGCGATTTTTAGTTGAAACGATGGAGCTTAACCGCGAAAATTTCTGCTATTTTTTATTAATTGTACATTTTTAAATGAAAAGTAAGTTTAAAAGGTCATAAATTGTACTTTTTTAGAAAGCTTATGAATTGAGCAAATTATTCCTGTCATTTGTACGCGAAGTGTCATACTTTTTTTTTTAGTAATGCTTTAAAATGTTACAAAATTTGGAAAATAATTACTTGAACTTTCAACTTCAAATCCTGTTATTTGCAAAACTTTGCATTTCTTTGGCATTTTTTACTATTTTTCGTAAAAAATAATTTATTGGCTATTTGAAAAATGCTTTTTTTTATTTCTAAATGACGAAGTTTTTACACAATGACTAGTTTTAGGTCGAAAGGCGGGTATTTTTTTAAAATTCTAAAAACGTGAATAACTCGATAACCAGTGAGTTTTGACCCTTGGTTGACTGGACTTAAATCGTTACAAATGAGCTGTAGAATAACCCCTTTCAAGGAATACGGCGAATTACCAGTCACCCTGTATAAGTATGTTTATCGTTGTCTAGTGCCCATAGCAGCACAGGCCTAGAGCCTAGTTTGGGACTAGATAAATTTGTGTGAGATTGTTTCCTGATATTTATTTATTATTATTATACAGGTCAATAACATTACTCTCCTCCTCCTCTGTCGGGTAAAAAAGACGTAGGTACTAACATAACGACTAAGGCAAACATTAATATATTGAGATAGTGCAAAATTGTTGTGCATCAGGTAGGCAAATGTACAAAAAACTAGGACATGAACAAAATTGATACAATATAATTATTATAGAACTGTTATTACCGTGGCAACGGTCATTATACAGTGTGTCTCTGACCTTGGGGCTTTAAATTCAACGATCGATTCTACTCGCTAAACTGAACTACTTTTGTTCTGCAACATGAAAAAATAACTTAAATTTAGATAACTAATTGATGTTAAAGTCTAATTGTAAAATCAGTGTATTACATACTGCCCTCCTATAAGCAAAACAGCAGTATCTCAAATTCAATAACCAATGCAGTTTGAATTATATTCCGTTAGTAATGAGGTTGATATTGCTACAGGAGTTTTATCCGAGATACTGCTTTAGGAGGGCAGCATACTGGCCATGTAATCACTATCTCATGGTACGGGGGCGACATTACCTTGGTACGAGGGCTAAAGGAAAATGGAGAATTGGATCGCGTACATTGAAAATTAGATTTAACTTGTATGATAAAAAATAAATTTAAACTGAACATATTTTTAACAACTTACAGAACAAAAGAAGTTTAGTTTCAGGAGTAGAAATGATCAATGCAATTAAAGCCCCAAGGTCAGAGGCACCCTGTAGATTTGTTTTCACGCTTCGGTTACGCTACAGGTGGTATTATGATACCGTTAAAGATATCAATATTAGCGGTTTATAGGGCGCGAGTAGAAAAAAATATTTAAATATCTTCATGAATAAATTTATGTACCTATGTATGTTGGTTTATTCATAAGATTATGTGCTTAGACTAGGAGCAAGGAAAGAATTAGTGACTTCGTTAGAAGGTAATTTGAAGACGTACAATTGGGTTGACTGTAGGTCCTAAATCTATACCTAAAGTTGGATCACTTTGTTTTCGTTCTTTGTGCTGTTTGTGCAAGAACTAAGTAGATTGTTATTGTTCCGAACTCGAGAAAAATATCATGTGGGTCACTGGAGGATTAAATAATATCATCTTGAAAAAACACGTCGCGTCGCCGGCAGTGAACGCGTTGAGCCCACGTCAATATGTATGTACGCATGCAAACACTTAAGTGCACAATACACAGAACACAAAATCTCTCTTAATCTTTTAACAATTTTATTGTGAAATAAATAAAAAACCGACCAAACGCGACTCGGTATCGCGCACGAAGGGTTCCGTACCATTATCTATAGAAAATCACGTTTGTTGTATTGGAGCCACCCTTAAATATTTATTTAATTCTATTTTAAGTATTTTTTGTCATAGCGGCAACAGAAATACATCATCTGTGAAAATGTAACTGTCTAATCATAGTTTTTGAGATACAGCCTGGTGACAGACAGACAGTAAATAAATACAAAAATCGGTAATAGGGGTAAATAAGGGTAATAGGGTCCCATTTTTACCCTTTGGGTACGGAACCCTAAGAAACCACAGATAGTTAAACGTTTAACACTTAAAAAGGCAGAAGATAATGACGACGCGCTGGCCTAGTAGGTAGTGACCGTGCCTACGACCTGCCAGACCGAATTGGAATATACGGGGCAAAATTAAATGACAGTTAGGGATTGCCTATATCGATAAACTCAATTGTCGATGCTTTTCCCGATACTCGAAGCTCGAAGTTTTGTTTTTAACACTATTTTTATGGAAATTATAAAAATAAAATAAGATAGGAAAATAATTGTGTTTACTATTTATTTTAAATGGATTGTTGAACCTCACTCATAATCATCATATTTTTTTTCGTAAGTGTGTATTTCAGAATTACTGTCCCATTGACTATTGTTACAGTCAATGATCAGAATTAGTTCAAAATTTTCCGAATTTTTGAATCCATTTCAGGTGACTAAAAGACTGTTCCATAACTGTGGAAGTGGTAGGGGCAAAACGAAATAAAAAAATACACACTTGAAAATAATGCTGGGGGCAATCACGAGTATTAAGGGAAAAGCATCGATAATTGAGATATTGGCCATCCCTAGCTGTCATTTAATTTTGCCCCATATATTCCCAGGTCTGGTGATGATCGCCAGTATTTGTTCCTGAGTCTTGGATGTTTTCTATGTATTTATCTATATAAGTAAGTTTATCGATGTCTAGTATCCAGAGTACAAGCCTAAAGCTTAGGTTAGGACTAGTTCAATTTGGGTCAGATTTGTCCCTTAATGTTTAGTTATTTATTTATTTTTAAACTATAGTTGTTTAAGTATTAAGTTGCTTTATGCATTTCAGTTAAAAGGGCATTGGGTAAGTGTGTATGAAAAAAATGACATTTATTTTTTCAGAGGCCACGCATGATTTTTACAGAGGTAGTTATTTAAAGGACCTTTAAATACACATCTACATATTTATATATAATTTATGGCGTTAAATAATATCGGAGTGGAGATAATTATTAAATATTTACGGATTCAGTTTTTGATACTAAAAGTACACCCAGGTATTAAATATCTCAATGCACTGTAGAGTATTAATTACATCACATAACAAAATATGTGATTTTAATAATTCTGTATGAATTTTATAAATGACAACACTTTTACCCAAGCATTTCATGTGTTACTAAAAGTAAAAATATTTTTGGATGGCTACAAAATTAATCAAATATTATACTCCCCAGTGACTCCTTTAATATAACAATATTATAAAATCTTACCAGGTTTGACAAGAAGGTAGTCTCCCAAGGCACTGTTGATCGAAAAGGCCGTCACATTAAATTCAATGCCTTCTCCTTCTCCAACTATAATCCAATCCGTAATCCTGTTCGTAGGATACCCTTCTGGATGATTTTCTGTTGTTATAAATTGAGGTTCACCGTATTTTAATGTAATTTCCTTCACTATATGATTCAAAACAATTTGATCGACGTTAGTCTGTTCAATTTCAAATACGTCTTTATGCTGATCTGCGAAATCATTCATGAGCTGATCAAGCTGGTCGTCCGAAAGGTCATTAGCGTCAATTGATTTTATAGGCTCATCATCATTATCTTTTGAGACGAATGCATCATTGATATAAGCATTGTGTTCAAGATTATCACTTACAGTAGGATTTTTAGTAGTCGTTTCTACTTTGTCACTTTCCTCATTAGACAGTTCCTGGACTTCAACTTGGAGGTGGAAAGTGTCACTATTACTTTGTTTTGTGTCCGTTGGTTCATCTCCCAGCCAAGTTTGAAATTCAGGTGTTTCTTCAATCACGTCATTAGTATCAGCGCTGTTGTCTTCAACTTTGCTATGTTCAGCAAACAAGTCAGACAGGTTACTGTCAAAAACTGTTTCATAATCATTTTTATCTTCAAGATTTTCATTCGAATCAACAGCATAATCCACATTAACGAGCGCATGGTCATTACTTGCACTGTTAGTAAGTTTGTTCAGAGTTTCGAATAATGAGTCTAAATCCTCATTTAAATCCTGATAGACTTTGTCTACCGTGTCTTCGTCTTCATCTATTGTGTCATCACCCACATTGTCCAATTTTTCTGCGGGCTCTTTAAGATGTTCGTCATTTTCACGTAAATCTTCTTGTTGCGAAGTTTCTTGAACAGGTTCATTTACCTGTTGAGCATCGTTAGCAGATTCCTCGTCAAACTGATCATTCGTTTCTTCAATCAACTTTTTAGTTTCCTCAAAAATATCTGTCAAATCATCTCCTGCTTCTTCGTTAACTTCGTCATTAGCAAAATCATTAGGTTCATTCGTGTCTTCAAGCAAAATGGCTTTGGTTTCTTCTAAAATTGGTTCGATGTTATCATTTTGCTGAGGAGGCATTGGAAGCGGAATCATGTCGTCATTTTTAGATACCTGATTTGGTTCTTCATTAGCTTCGTTAGCGTCAGACATTACATTTTCAGACTCATTAGATTCAGATAAATCTTTAACCAAATCGTCTAAAACTGTTTCTACGGTATCATCAAGTAGTGCCCTATAATCGTCATAGTTATTTTCATTTTCATCGTTTTCATTTATATCGCTAACATCACGGGAATTTTCTAATTTTTCATAATCAGCAGCACGTTCGTTCTGATTATCAGTATTATCTGCTGACCTATTATCTTCAACCTGGTAATCGTTGTTACCACGATTATTAGTATTGTCTTTTTCTTGAAACTCTTGTATCTCTTCTTCTACCTGTTTGTCCATTTCGTTTTGATCATTTTCTTGTGCTCCTACGTTGATGATATTATCGTAGTCATTAAAATTATTGTTATCTTCCGGGGCTTCTTGGTCATCATTGCTAATAATACCTAGTTTTTCTAATTCTGCTTTATACCACTGATCGTCAAAGTCTTCGTTCCAGTAGTCAGCTGTTTCTTCACTTTGAGCTGTAACAAAAACATTTATTAGATACGTCACGGAAACAGATATCCGGAACACGTCACCGGAAATTTTAATTATATTTACTATGCGAAATAAGGTTATTTTTCAATTATATTATTATATCTTAGCCTACTTGAGCAAAATGTGGTTACAGAATTATCAAGAAGTTTTAAGACTTGTTGGTAATTCTTTAGCTCTGCCTACCCCACTCTGGGATTGAAGGCGTGAGTTTATGTATGTATGTATATGTGGTAAAAAATAATTGTCACTTGTGGATATTCATTTTACAAATTGACAAAATGATGGTTCTACATTTTTGCGATTTCGCTTTAGATGTATTTGTTTCTTAATTGTATTATATATATCTAAATACCTACTAATTTGTGTAATGATTTGTGTGACATTAATATAGTTATCCTAATGACCTACCAACTGTGACCTTAGTATATGAGCCATGTTATCTCGTGCGGAGTTCTGTCTTGTTTATTGTCAGAGTCATTTTATGAAAGATTAGTACCGTTACTTCATTTTCAGACTTCCATACCCAATGGGTGCCAACAGAACCCTATAATTAAAAGTCAACTTATTCCGCATTTCTGGTAAATTATCTTAATCAACTCTTAGCATTATTACAATACAATACAATACAAATACTCTTTATTTAACACCAAAAAAACTAAACACGGAACAGTACATTTTTAACTACAGGTATACAATAGGCGAGCTTACCGCTAAATAGCGATCTCTTCCAGACTACCTTGGACAGAGAAATAATAAAAGACAAAAATACATGGCAGGCGGCGTAAAGTAATTTCTTCAACGCTTAATCTAAACTACAAGAAACACTTCTGTTATTGTAAAAACTACTTACACATGTATAAACTACATATAAATACACACATACATAAAGTAAATGAGTTAATAAATACATACTAAATACAAGATGAAAATACATATTATTATATGATATATACCACATAAATTCTAGAAATCAGCCAAACAAAGATAACACACGAGGTCATAGGATGGTAAAAATAAAAGTAAGTAAGTAAATAAACTGGTGAGTTTAAATTAAAAAAACAACATCAAAATCAAAAGTATTTATATTTAGCCAGTTTATAAATTTACAGTGGCTGAGGCTTCCCTTTAGATTTACAAAGTCTGTCTTTTGACGCCTTTCGCCTTGCTCTTCCCAAAATCAACATAGAATGATACTTAGCATTAATATAATATGTCCTGACTCACAGTGTGCATGTGTGTGTGCGTGTGTATGTGTAAGTTTGTGTTCTATTGTCACTGATCTAAATTTTGTACGGCGTATTCTCAATTAGGTAAGCATTGTATTTTTGTCCTTATCTATTTTTCAGTCTAATATTATGCCTACATTGTCAACGCAACGTGACATACAAAACACGTCACTCACACGCCAATCACATTTAAAACTAGACCTAATGTCAACCTTACCTCATAAACACTACGGTCTATTTTACGCTGTTAACTATGATGGATATATACTTCGTTAGCGTTGAACTAGAAGTGTGGATATTATGGATATATCCGAGTAAGGATGAGTTATAAAAACAAGTAAGTCGCACCATTAATTCAATTAAATATACAATTAAGTTTGTGTACGCATCTTCTTTATCTGAATGCTTAAAAAAATACTGCATCGCCATCACCAATTTTCTGATTTTTTGATTTGGTAAAGCGTTAGGCCTTGGGTTCACCTATTGTATCTTTTTTGTCCAAAAATGTCTATGAATATAGCCTATTTTTAATGTTCTGTTCTAAAAAAGTCCTAACTCTTACGGGTGCTTGTCTGTGGAAGCATACTTCTATAGATTGAACTCAGGGACAATCGCCGGTTGGTGTCCCATCACTTTACTAAATAGAATTACATACACTTATCGAAAGCGCCTCTGCGTGTTGGCTTCGGCTCTATGTACAGAACATGTAAAGGTCCGGGAATCCCATAGTCCCGTGACTCCGTGACTAATAAAGACATACTACTTGTGGGAGGACCTTGTGCACTTGTGCAGGGTCCGTCCGGGTTGGTACCACCATCGTATCCATTAACCTACCGCCAAGCAGTAGTGTTCGCATTGTTGTGTTCCGGTTTAGGGATAAGACAGCCGGTGAAATGACTAGCATAGAGGCATTCCATCTTAGTACTCAGGGTTGGCAGTGCATTTGCAGTCTTGTGAATGCGAATGTCTATGGGTCACAGTTTCCACTTACCATCAGGTGGCCTGTGTGCTCGTTTGCCATGCTATGGCATAAAAAAAAATACAAATGAATCACAATACCGCTTTTCATATTTCCTCGTGTAACGTTTATCAGTTTTATCTTTATTAATTATTCATAGGTATTTTCCTCTGATATTTTCTCATTATAAATTTTTAGATATTTATTTAATTTTCTATAAATTAGGTTTTAAAACAATAAATATTCAAGTAAAATAACCTTTAAAACCGTCATTATTAATTATTATTATCATAGGCATGAAGATTCTAATTACCAAATCAATGAAAATCGGCCATGTTGGTGATCTCTTGTCTCTGGACGTGATTCAAAAATCGACCTTAACTAACTACTATTCCAACCATTCGCAGTAAATAATCCCTTAGCAACAGTAATATTATACATCAACTATCTACATTGATTTACTAATGTACAACGAATTATCTATTTGCGTCACTAGACACGTGCACAGAGATAAATAATTGCTTGTAAATTGCATACGTACGTCACAGATTTGTAATTTATATAATTTATATTCAACAGGATTATTTAATTAAAGGCCTAGAATTAACGAGCCACATAATAATTATAGATTAAGTTTATATTACTTTGAGTACCTACTGGTTTATTCGTTTAATATTTTTGTATTTATTTTTTGTTTAACATCTTAGCCTAATTGTGCAAATTGTGGTTACAGAGTTATCAACAAGTTTTTGGAGTTGTTGGTAATACTGTAGCTCTGCCTACCGCACTCTGGGAATGAAGGCGTGAAGGTATGTATGTATGTATCATTTTTTTAAAAATATTTTTTGTGCAAACTTGTATGTGTCCAACCCTATGCATTGTTCTAACTCATCTACTTCAGGGTTAGCTGGAAGAGATCCCATTTAGGGATAAGTTCGCCTTTGTACATTAGTTTAATATTTATATTGTAAGATTTATATATTTGTGCAATAAAGGGTTTACATACATACATTAATACATATTAAAAATGCAATTGTTTATCTGCAATGTATACTTCCATAATTAAGTCTTTATTTATTATATTAAGCGTCGCTGTGTCTAATAGAACATGGAAAATCAAATGGTCTAATGATCACTTTACATAACGCGAATTGCATAATTATTGGAAAACAAACAGCTTAAATATTACAAAAACTATAAAATAATATGGATAATACATGAGCCAAAACAGTTGTCACTACTAGATAGCACAATTAATTAAATTTCTAACGGCTTTGATGACTATTAATGTGATCACAGTTCTAACCTAACCTAATCTAGTTAGAAGAAATTGACTAAAACCGCATAGTAACAAGAAAATTATAGTTATACTAAATGAGTGTTATGTTCGATCGTATGCCAGATAAAATTATACACTTGGTTTTTATGCTAAACGTTCATTATGCTTTTCGTTATTAGTTAAATGAAATTATACAAATTCTTTGTATACTGGTTGAAGCGCATCCGCTGTATATTCGTTGGCTCGACCGACGTGCGCGCCCGTCATCAGCATGGGGGGAAATCAAGCCTTAAGCGGGCTACAGACCATCAGTTTTAACTGTTCAGTTAAAACTGACGGTATGTAGCAAAAATTGTGCTGTTGTCGGTTGGCCATCTAGGTACCCGCTGCAGTGAGCACGTTTTCTGTTACGTTCTCCCTGTTGCTAAAAATCGAAGAGTTGCTGTTAATCTTTCATGTGGTGATATAGCACTTTTCATTACTGTATCTTGTTTCATTATTATAGGTGTGACTAAATCCAGCAAATGCAAATAAGTTTTTTCATCCATTCTTAAATAGTTATTATAGGCTTTTGGTGTAATTCTGAGCTCTTCTAGTAAATTATTATGCGTATATTGTTTTCTTTGTAATAACCAATGTTTACACCATATTATTTTCCTTCTTTGTCTTCTTTTTTCCAAAATGCCCAATAATCCAATAACTGCCACAGCGTCATCCGATGAAGCCATTGTGATTCCAAACGTCTTACAAGCGAGAAGTATTATTAGCAACTAAAAAAACTAAGCGTGTGTAGACACTAGGGATGTCAGTTTTATCTGAACAGTTCGAATGTGCAGTTAAAACTGTGCAGTTATAACTGATGGTCTGTAGCCCGCTTTAGCCTAACTGTGCTAAATGTGGTTATAGAATTATCAACAAGTTTTTAGAGTTGCAGATAATTCTGTAGCTCTGCCTACCCTGCTCTGGGAACGAAGGCGTGAGCTTATGTATGTATTTATTATCATCATCATAATGTCAGCCGAAAGACGTCCACTGCTGGACATAGGCCTCCCCCAAGGCTCTCCACTCAGACCGGTCTTGTGCTTCTCGCATCCACCGCATTCCCGCAATGCTTACAAGGTCGTCACTCCATCTTGTTGGAGCCCTACCTACAGCTCGTCTCCCGGTCCGCGGACGCCACTCAAGAACCTTCTGACCCCATCGGCCATCAGTGCTGCGATATATTTATTATATTTGATTATTTTTTAACACAACGAAATTCTTGTAATATTAAAGATTAAATAATAAAAACATTTATTCAGCAAGTAGGCCGCTCGGGGACTTTTATTACACGTCAAGAATCTACCAGCGCTTCACTAGAGGAGACTGCTGAAGAAACGCGCCAAGAAACTCAGCAGTCAGTAATTTTCGTTATAAATGCGAAAGGTGAGTTAGTTTGTTAATCTTTGTGTTAACAGATTTGGATACGAAATAGCTTATAACACAGGAATTAGATTAACATTTCGCGTTTTGTTGCTATTTTCTTATTGCACCTTTTCCGTATTATACATTTTACGAGTAGTGTACATTTTCCGTATGTACGTTTTGCGTTTTGTACTTTCTGCGTATTTTACATTATACGTCGTGTACATTTTGCGTTTTGTGCATTAGGCTCCAAAGGGACTTATGCTACGTCTGTAATTATTAAACACTTTATAATTAAAGCATATATACATACATATATTCATGCCTTCATTCCCTAGTGGGGTAGGCAGAGCTGAAGAATTACCAACAACTCTAAAAACTTGTTGATAACTCTGTAACCACAATTTGCACAATTAGGCTAAGATGTTTAACAGTGTATATTAGTGACAGGTAGCAAGCCCATCGCCTAACAGTACTAGGTACAATCCTTTATTCCCTTAGTCGCCTCTTACGACTTCCACGGGAAGACATGGAGAGGCACAATTCTAAGCCGGCAACCACACGGCACTAATTAAAGCATACCCCTAATTAGACATTGTTTTATTGAAAAAGTGACCACTTCGAGTCATTGCGGTTGTTTGATTCACTTTGTTTGTCAGCTACTGTTTCTGCGAATAATAATTTTCGTCGTCATGCTGTTTTATCCTTACAACCGTTTCCTCAAAATGCAGTGCAGCAAAGGTCGCATCAACCGAGGAATTGCCACCGTTTTACCAACCTTCCTACTGACATGAGAGGGTTTATTTGATTTTAACAACAGAGGGATTGTTATGTCATAGCCATGCAGTTCATTTTACGGCGAGCGTAACGGACAGAGCTATAGCAGTTGTATAGCTTTTTTTTATGGCATAGGGAAGGTGGAAACTGTGACCCATAGACATTCGCATTCACAAGACTGCAATCCTAAGACTGCAAATGCACTGCCAAGCCTGTGGACTAAGATGGAATGCCTCTATGCTATAGGTTAATGGATAAGATGGTGTTACCTCCCACCCTTTCCTCTCAGCGTAAACTAAAATGCTTAGTTTTATCATAATAACCCCCCAGATACACTTTATTGGATTAGTAAAGAACAGTTTTATGCAACAAATTCCTTTTACTCAAACTACCTATATTCCTTCTAAAATGGGTCATAATTTGACGTCATACCTTTCTTGACACGAGGAAAAAACAATACATTATTTAACAAGAAACTAAAATAAACAATAATAACACAATATCATTATCTTCCTGATGCCTTACTGATGGATGTAAATATTTGTTATTATAGTTTAGTTTTGAGTTCATGAATGTCATGATGCATAGGTACCTACTGGTTTTTAGGGTTCCCTTACACATATAAGTCACGCTAACAAAGTGGTAATAGTTATTTGTTATACAAGTGGGGAAAGTTGTATTTTACATGCGAGTGTTCATTTGAAACACGAGCTAGCGAAAGTATTCTATGATTGACCACGAGCGAAGCGAGTGGTTCAAAAATAGAATCCGGAGCGTAGCAAGTGTTTCAAGACACGAGACGTAAAATAACTTTTCACCCGTGTATAATACACATAAATGTAAGGTCAATAAACCTTAAAATAAAATAATGACTATGAGAACAACACGACCAAATAACTTTAAACAAGGATAGAATTAGTTCATAACGGTTTCGGAACCCTACACTGAGCATGGTTGGACATGCTCTTGCCGGGTTTTATTTACTTTTAACTTCGATTGTGTGACAGACAGGCAAGAAATATCAATGACATGTACAATGGTCATATTATGTGAAATAAAAAGTTAAACTTAACTCGCTATGTAGATTGTTACTGCTATTTGTTTTACTCTGCTCTCGTGACCTTAATGGCAAATATGCAGAAAGAGATTATTAAATCGAAAGTGAGTGGAAGGGTCGGAAAGGGCCGCCCTAGGCGTACTTTTTCGAATCAAATCGGAGAAATACTGGAAAAGGGCCGAATCTTAAGTACCCAAAACCAACTTGCGTGCATGACTTGCGTGTATGAATGTTGAAGAAGCGAAAGAGATTTGTCAAGATCGTAACAAGTGGAAAGAAGTGGTCTCTGCCTACCCCTCTGGGAAACAGGCGTGATTTAATGTATGTATGTATGTAGATCATTATACTTGTCAGTGGATATTTAGCGATTAAAAAGAGTAACAAACGACCGGACTTAGGGTGCGGCTCCACAGAGGCGGAGACGAGCGGAGCTGTGCCTATATCAACCAATAGAATCCAAATTATCGTGCGCAAGGCGCGCACGACGTGACCGCATGCGCCTTCTATTGGTTATTATTGGCACAGCTCCGCTCCGCTCCGCTCGTCTCCGCCTCAGTGGAGCCGCACCCTTAACCTTTACGTCGTTTACCGGAATATAGCAATTTTGTTTAAGTAACAATTTTAGTGTCTCAGGAAGAAATGTAGTGTGCGAGTGAAAATAGTACCCACATTTGTATTAGCCTTTTTTATCCAAGTGCCTATTAAAGTCGATTATAAAATGCCTTTTACGAACAAAACCGAGGAAAATAAAACAACAATTTTGCTAATAAATGGTAATTTCCTCATCGCTTTATAAAATATTGAGTTTTCCGTGATAATACACGTTTAAAATAATAAAATATTTTAAAAACAAGTCATAAAAATGCCGCTATAATTTTATTTTGCCAATACAGGGTGTAAGGGACGGCTCACCGAAAACTGAAACCATAGCTTCAGACCATTGTACTGAACTGAAATCCAGTGTAAATTTTCCCGGGAAAACGAAAATTGACTCGTTGGTTTCAGTTTTCTTTAAGCCGTCCCTTACACCCTGTATAGGTATATATACAGGGTGTAAGGGACTGCTCACCAAAAACTAAAACCATAGCTTCAGACCATTGTACTGAACTGACATCCAGTGGAAATTTTCTCGGGAAAACGATTTTTTTCTCGTTTTTTACGTGAAAATTCAGTTTTCACAGTTTTTTTTACATAATGAGCTTCAGTATATCATAATATGTTGTCCTAGATCGGTTTATATGCAAAACCATGGAAAAAAAACGAAAATTTCCACTGGATTTCAGTTCAGTACAATGGTCTGAAGCTATGGTTTCAGTTTTCGGTGAGCCGTCCCTTACACCCTGTATGTTACTGATTTTTATTTAATATATATTTTTAACAATGAATACTGAAATATAAAAGTTAAATAACACTACTAGAACTATAAATAAACAATAACAAAACATAAATTTATTATTATTATTCATGTCAAATGAAAGCTTCCACTTTTATGGAAAATATAATACATTTTTAAACTACCTACTTAGACTTAGCCATTTAATAACAAATAAATTCGCTGTAGCGTTGTTCAAAGATGCGATGCGATGATCTATTCTACTCGGTAAAGCCATACTGCTCTTGATGTCTTATCATATCGTCGCTGGAAAGCAATAATGCTGTAACCCGCACCTCCTACCAAAATCGTTTTTTTGCATATTTTTACTTCATAATGTTTTCTGCGTCGAATGGTCTATGTCTCGTGTTTCTACGATGAAAAATAAAAACTTTACAGCATTCGTTATTTGTGATATTTAGATTATTGGAGAACAAATAAATGTAGTAACCCGCTTAAATTCCGGTATTTTTTGTCGAAATGAGACTTACAGCAATACAAGGTAAGAAACTTAATCTCTGGAACATTGTACAGCGTTTTTGCTTTCCTAACTAATTTGGTCTTAATTTTTTAAATCAGTAAGTAATTTCGGACCAAAATTGTTGTAGTGGCTGTTATTTAGTAACAGCAATTTAAAACGCCCTTTCATTTGGTTTTTAAATTACACCACGACATTTCCCTTTTGGGTTACAGCATTCTTTCGGGGAAAAAAAAATAAAAAAATGCTGTAACCCGCAAAAATCACCCATAACCCATTTTATATCAAATTTGAGTATTCAGTGTAACAAAACTATTTATTTTAATAATATTTGCATAATGGGACCGAAAAGCCTCCTGCCGTTTAGAAGTTATGATTCTTTTATTTTTTTTGCGTTTGTAATTTGGCTCTAGTATAAAGTTTGGTTTTTGAGGGTTACAGCATTATTGATTTCTAGCGACGATATGTCAAAATCATGATTTTACTAGACAGTAATGGCGGCAGAGGACAAAACAATACGATAATGAAATGGAGCCCTACCTAGTTGGTTACTAAGTTCTGTTACTAAGGTTGATGCAAATAAAACTAATTTATGTTTATTTTTTAATTTCAATATGTATAAAAATTAAAAGCTTAATTAATATACATTTTGAAAAACAATTAATAATTTTTCTTAGTTTCCGCAATTCCCGATACGATCTTTTAACATTCACAGCCGGCATCGATGAAATTACGCATGACTTTTCTGTAAATTTCATTTTTTGAAATCGCTTAAAAGTTAGTCTTTGTTTACCAAAGAACTTTTTTTGTATAATATTATAAAAAATCCTATCTCTGTATATGTTTAGAGACCAAAATTATATTTCTCAACATGACTTAATTCCAACTTATGAAGCAAGAGATTTGGTGTGTTTTCGTATTTCTGCAAAATCATGTGAAATCTTAAAGTCGATTTAATGAGTCATCAAGATTGACCGGTGTCCAAGCGGATCTTTAGTTGCTTTGAATACATTCGTATCAGAATTTAAAGCTAGAAGTATGTTCAATATGTCACGCAAATTTGAACTCTCTACAGGAACTCTTACAAAAGTTGGGGCCGTTATCAGTATCATCGTCGTGCGTGATTTTAACTATGATTTTATCGTCCGAAATGGGAATACTTCAAGCTCGTACATCAAATAATTGCATTGATTAATATACAGGTTTATGCAAAACTGCTTTTTTTTTTAATTGTAATTAATCTCAGTAACAGAACTTAGTAACCGACTAGGTATTCATAAATCGTAAATGAGTCGATTAGTCAATTAATTATTTAGATACTAATCATCACATCATAACAAAGGGTGATGGGCAATTTTGTATGGACCCCGTCCCCCCCCTCCAACAGTCACGGGATGCATGTTTATATGTTCGTTAGGACCCAAAACAAAACAAAATAACTATTTTAGTAGCTAAATCGATGGGATTTTTTCTATAAAAAAAACCTTTCAAGAGTCATGCAATGCAAGAATGTGTTCATTTTTAAACCAATTCCATACGATATGATAATGGCTTTCCAAGAAAACCCCATGCATAGGACGATCGTCGTCATAGTAAAAAATCATCAGGTTGCCAAGATCTATCAAATGGGATATGTTTCGTTCCTGTTGGTGGGTGGGGACATTTTGCCCATTGTCCTTTACCTGAACTTTAATCTATACATAGTTTTGTTGGTGTTTGTAGATAATTTAATAATTTAATTAAAAAGTGAACTAATTTAACTGAAAACTATCATTACTTATTTATAATATAGGTACTACAATACACTGGGAAACATCTTAGCCTACTTGTGCAAAATGTGGTTACAGAATTATCAAGAAGTTTTAAGACTTGTTGGTAATTCTTTAGCTCTGCCTACCCCACTCTGGGAATGAAGGCGTGAGTTTATGTATGTAGGTATATACTACAATTAAGTTGCACTTCACTTATTTAAATTTAAATAAAACTAAGCTACTCAAATATTAAAGATAAAAAGAACACTCCTCTAGCAGGTCCGCTCGCGGCATGGTCCCTATGACACTGGCTGCATTACCTCTCTGGATAGCTAGGAAAATCCTTTGGGAGAGGTAAGCACCAGCTCTAGGATCTCCGGAGGTGTCTTTGAGACGGGCTTTAATAAAGCTAATTTAACTAGGTATTCTTAGCTTCGATAAGTGTAGTTTAAATACTATTCAATTTGTTCAGAGAACAAACTGAACAAGATAACTTATGTTGCTCTAGTAATATGCTTACAACGACTCCTTTGTTTTGAACATTGGGAAATTGATACATGAAACAAGTTCTTTATCTAACGCTTGGTGTAAAGCTATTGACATGAGTCATAGTTATTTTGGAGAAGCATTAACGGCACAAAGAGTTTATTTCATACAATGTATAGTTATTTCAATTAATGATGCAATGTGTTTACAACGGGCCGGATACCGTATTGTAAATAAATACCAGGCAAATATCTTACACAAATTAACCTTATCATAATGTAAGCAAAGCTTTCTTTTAACCTCTTAAGGCCTCCTGTACTAAAGATAGTACATACCACGACCATTGAAATAAAGATCTAGTGCAAAGGAAGTAAAGTGGAATTTCTTTTGTTTTTGTGACTACTGATCAAATTAGAAAATCGTCTTAATATCATTCATAATAGATTCATATTCCATTGATAAATTTCGTTGTATGGAGGGTCTTAGGAGGTAGAGGCTACCATGGGCAGGTGACCTTCGATCTGAAGATCTAAACTTTCAGTTGTTGTTAAAAACCTATTTGCATTAACCCTGCTGTTCTAAACTAGCCGCCATCTCATTTCTTCTTTAACAAGTCACTGATATCGATCTATGCTATCAAAGTTTGACATTCTTACTCTAAAAAAGTAGTTTATTGGCCTCCATATTTTTCACATTAGAAAAAAATCCTTTGATGATTTATTAGATATATTAAAGAAATAAATACGCCAATGCCGTGTGGTTGCCGGAGTAGAATAGTGCCACTCCATGTCGTCCCGTGGATGTCGTAAGAGGCGACTAAGGGAATAAAGGCTTGTAGTACTGTTAGGCGATGGGCTTGCAACCTGTCACTAATACACTGGTAAACATCTTAGCCTATTTGTGCAAATTGTGGTTACAGAGTTATCAACAAGTTTTTAGAGTTGTTGGTAATTCTGTATCTCTGCCTACCCCACTCTGGGAATGAAGGCGTGAAGGTATGTATGTATGTATGTAAATACGCCAAGATGAGAAAGATTTTTCCAATTTTGTCAAGATTAAAAAAAAAGTAACCATGGATTTTTTCGAAATTCTGTTAGACAGAATGAAAGATGAATATATGAATAATTATAATATTTTTTCATTAATTTAAATTTAGTTTTGACTAGTGATGTGCAAGTTGCGGAAAGTTTCCAATAAGTTGGAAAGTTGCAAGAAATTTCCGGAAACTTTCCCAAGAAATATAGGAAATTTAAATTTAAGAAACGGAAAGTTTCAATCCCCATACAAAATTGTGAGAAGTTTCCGAAATTTTCCTACATGAAATTTTCCGCAATTTTGGAAAGTTTCCTTTGGCACATCAGTAGTTTTGACTGAATTTTAAGAACTTAAACTGCATCAAAAATGTCTGTTCTGGGCATGGTAGCCTCTCAAAGTAATTTTTGACGAGGATCCTGATATTACAGGAGACCAAACCGCTGACAATTTCCTCGCTCAATGCATTCGTCTAACTATCCAGCGAGGAAATATCTTCGGTTATTAGCGTTTTAGTTTTGGCTTAGTTTGATTTTTTGTTTTAATTTAAATAGGGATTATTTTATATCATTTAATAATTTTCTCTCTGTATAATTATTTGATTGATAGCTGTTGACCGCGCCTCTGTCCGCGTAGAAAAATAAAACATGGCCTTTGTTACTCAATTTTTTTTAATTTTTTTTTTTCAAATTCAAAAGCGTTATCTTGTCTGGGGGACACCGTTGATGTAGGAAAACATATCAATCTTATGTGGCCATCTTGCACCGTCTTATACAGGGTGCCTCTGACCTTGGGGCTTTAAATGCATAGATCATTTCTACTCCTGAAACTAAACTTCTTTTGTTCTGTAGGTTGTTAAAAATATGTTCATTTTAAATTTATTTATTATCATACAGGTTAAATCTAATTTTCAATGTACGCGGTCCAATTCTCCATTTTCCTTTAGCCCTCGTACCAAGGTAATGTCGCCCCCGTACCATGAGATAGTGATTAAATGGCCAGAATGTAATACACTGATTTTACAATTAGACTTTAACATCAATTAGTTACCTAAGTTTAAGTTATTTTTTAATGTTGCAGAACAAAAGTAGTTCAGTTTAGCGAGTAGAATCGATCGTTGCATTTAAAGCCCCAAGGTCAGAGACACCCTGTATACACATACGTAGGAGTTCTTTTTTCCTTTTCTCTCTTTCTATCTTAAGATTTTGGTGTGTTTTCCTGCGGAAACTACGCAGGATATTTGAAATATTTTTTAATTTGAAATATTTTTTAATTTGCTATTTATAGATTTATATAATGCTAGACTAAGTAGTACCGTTGTAATATAAAATATATTTAAAAAAATGACTGACTGCTGAGTTTCTTGCGGCGCTTCTTCTCAGCAGTGGTCTCCTCTTGTGAAGCGCTGGTAGATTCTTGACGTGTAAAAGTGCCCGTGCGGCCTACTTATTGAATAAATGTATTTTATCTTTTTTTTTTTTTATCTAGTAGTAGTAGTTTTGGAGTTTATTCGTTACAATAGTACATTACTACAGACGCCGGGAAGTAGGTGGTTGCAGGCCGAGTTCATATAGACGGCCGAGCGAAGCGAGGTCGGATAGTTACGAGGCTGGCAACCCCTTTTCACGGCGAGGTATGTATAGTGCTTTTCTCAAACATATGCAATGAAATAAAAAAAAAACATCACTCAAAAAACATTTGTGTAATAGGCATTAACGCGGATATTTTTGGTCCGAACCACACAGATACAAAAAAAAAACGATTTTCAGCTATTCAGCCTGTTCATAAAACCAGCTGTCATGGCCATATTAAAATTAAAAAAAAATTACTTCCCGGCCTAGGCCTTCAATTTTGTATGAAATTCCTTTACAGTTCTCTCGAGTTGTTCCGCCGGGAACGTGGCACTTTGAAGCCTAAAATAACTAACATAACGCCGACATTACATAGCATGTTTGAGAAAACATACATAAATACAAATACATACATACATACATAAACTCACGCCTTCATTCCCAAAGTGGGGTAGGCAGAGCTACAGAATTACCAACAAATTTTAAAACTTGTTGATAATTCTGTAACCACGCTTTGCACAATTAAGCTAAGATGTTTACCAGCGTATTAGTGACAGGTTGCAAGCCCATCGCCTAACAGTACCACAAGCCTTTTCTCCCGTAGTCGCCTCTTACGACATCCACGGGAAGACATGGAGTGGTACTATTCTAACCCGGCAACCACACAAAACAAATACAAATCTTTCCTCTTTATAATATTAGTGTAGATTGGGTCCATATCTTATCTTACAGATGGCCCCTTTGGGATACACTTGGACCCTTTAGGATCTTTTTTGCTATTACCCTCTTACACACTCATCTGTTAGAATGTTTTTTCCTTCACCGTCTATGATTATTGGGTAATGCATGCCGCGGGGGTTCGAACCCGGTACCTGACTATCACGAGTCGACCCCCTAAGCCACTAGGCCACCGACGCTCTTGGGTCTATATTTTCGACTATAATTATTTTGAGTCATAAAGTGCTTTATGATAAAACTGTTATTTTTCAAGACTATACAACCTAACCCAGATCTACACGTTAAATAAAGTAAATCAATTCTTCTTTCTAGCTTCAGACCTTTGTGTTTCTGTTCCTTTTTTTGGTTTGTTATTTTCTGTTGCTTGCTACCTGTCATTAATATACACAGTTAAACATCTTAGCCTAATTGTGCAAATTGTAGTTACAGAGTGATCAAAAAGTTTTTGGAGTTGTTGGTAATTCTGTAGCTCTGCCTACCCCACTCTGGGAATGAAGGCGTGAAGGTATTGTATGTATTTGTATTTTCTGTTAGTACAATAAAGAGTTTACATACATACATACAAAACCAACACTACATACGAACACTTACTACATACAAACACTGACTACCTCCATTATAAGTGATTGCCCGTTCGCCCCCTAGATTAGAGCTAGAAGTCATTTTCTAATAGACAGAGTAGGTACACAGATATCAAGAGTTGATCGTAGAGCAAAGTCTGATATCAACATATAAAGATAAGTACCTACCTTAGTCTCCTCGTGGATAACCCATCACTTTCATTTTGAATCGGATTTCACTTCATAATCGATTGCATAATTTTACCAAATTTTGTATCATTTCATTGAGCGCTATTTTCTGCTGAAAACCTGATGTTTTCAGGATTTCTTAAACTATACCTAGATTATGATTCAATTATGTAGCAAGTGGAAAGAAGTGGTCTCTGCCTACTCCTCTGGGAAACAGGCGTGATTTCATGTATGTATGTATGTATCTAGATTAGGTTAGGTTAGACTTGTGACTAAAAAAACTTGTTGTTTGACTTTCGTTTTTGGCTTAAAGCCCTCCTACGTGTAACTTACGGATTAGGCGAAAACCACTAGAAATTGTATGATTTATTACACTATTACAATCACTTTTTATCATTAAATATCATTTAATTGTTGTACTTTGTTAGAAAATGCCATCCCAAATTTAAAATAACCATGTCATCCATAAAATGTCTGCTAAAAAAATGATATCAAAACAAAACTATTAGGTCAAATACAAAATTAATGAAATTGGTCTCTTAAAATTACCTATTCTTACGAATTAGAATGTAAAAACCGTAAGTTATTTTTTTTGGTCTATCCCAATAATTGTTATATTTAGGGGAAAAGAACAATATCAAACTTACAAACTAGGTACAATCTCAATCGCATGTGTGCGTCGCAGCAGTACAAAAAGGTCATGGCTCAGCGTATGGCATTACTCTAGTCAGCAAAACACTGGTATTCTGCCACAACCCCCACAAAGTTGATCCTAAAGCTAAGTCTGATATCAACAAATATAAATATGTAAGTTAATCACCAAGAGCGGTCTATGTTTGTAGTGGTAAAAGTCAACGCAAAAACTACTTAAAACATTACTATTCAATAAATAAAATCCCCATATAATTTCCCCTTCGCCAGCTTATATCTCTAAAACGGCCCATCCAATTTTTATGAAACCTAGCTATGTTTCTTTTGACAAGGAAACGCATTCAAATTGGTCCATCATCGGTTTGAAAACTACAATGCACAAACAGACACACAAATAAACCCTCTTTTTACTAGTTGATTAACGTCACGTCACGTCATGGTGTGAGAATACCATCGGTGACTGTCATCTACATATTTCTATAAATCAACTCATAGGCATGCAAACAAAAGCCCATAAGGATAAGCCTTTGACGTGTAATTTTATCGAAAAATATGAATAAATGAGTATGAGTATGAGTATCAGTAATTATTTAAAGTCAGATGACATTCAGGGGACAATCATTACATACATACATTAAATCACGCCTGTTTCCCAGAGGGGTAGGCAGAGACCACTTCTTTCCACTTGCTACGATCTTGACAAATTTATTTCGCCTCTTCCACATTCATACATTTAGTCATGCACGCACGTCGGTTTCGACAATCATTAATAATAATACATCTCACACTAATTGACCTCGTCCCAAACTGACCTCTAGGGCTTGCATTTTGCATACTAGAAACAGGTAAATATATTTTAAAAACCTTTATTACAAAGTATTTGACACCATGTCTTGTAAAAACTCAGACGAAAACACATCACTTAAGTGCCAAATTAAACATAATGATTTCTGAATATTTTTACAAGAATTATTTTAGCGTAGCTTGAATAACAAGTACGTAACGTAACATTCAAGACGAAACAAAAAAGAGGCCGTTTAAGCATGACATGTAATACCTGAGTCACTTATATTATATGTACCAGAGATAGAATTTTAAGCTGTATAAATCTAGGTTGAAACCGTGGGCTATATTAAACAAGAATCATTTTATGACCAAATTAATAAGAAAAATATCCTGTTTTGCTCTTGCCTGTATTATACAATCGAAATTAACTTCATCGATTCTATCATTTCATTGAATTTTACTTTATCGAAACCATGAGGTTCGATATCTTTAACAATTACGTAGGCTCGGTTAGAATACGTACATACCTTCCCGCCTGTAATCCCAGAGTTGGGTAGGCAGAGCTACAAAATTACCTACAATTCTAAAAACTTGTTGAGAATTCTATAACCACATTTTGCACACATAGGCTAAGATTTTTACCACTGTATTAGTGACAGGTTGCAAGCCCGTCGTCTAAAAGTACTACAAGCCTATATTCCCTTAGTCGCCTCGTACGACATCCTCGGGAAGACATGGAGTGGCACTATTCTAACCACACGAAACAATACACTGCGATTATTATTATTACAAAAGAAAAGTTATTTATGCGGCAGAAAATGCTCCTTGGTGAAATGCAAATTATGCGTAAAGATTATGAGCGTTGAAAGATGTTTTAATTAGTAATAGGTATGCGATTATTCTAGATTGACCTAAGTCTACCGATGTAATTACTTTTCAGATAACTTTCCTACCTATTAAGAACCTCCTTTTTTGAAGTCGGTTAAATATCTCATCATGCGGAGATCCTCTGACCAGCTTCCAGCCAGGCAGCTCCATCATCAGAACAGTTCTCTGACATCAAAATATAGCTTTGTCTCAAATTTTCTCCAACGTAAAATTATGTTATTTTTGTTTTATTTTGTACAAATAAACGTGCTGAAATGTAAACATCTTTGTCCTCGATTTTTTAATTTTTTTTTTTTATGGCGAGCAGAGCGAACTAGCACACATAGATGTTTCCAGTCTCAAGACCACAATCTTAAGACCGCAAATCCGTTGCCAACCGGAGGACCAAGATTGAACGCCTCTATGCTAGTAATTTTACCGGCTGTTTTATTTCCGCACGTGAACACAACAATGCGATCACTGCAGCTTGGCGGTAGGTCACCTAAAACCGCGAAATAATATAACATTATCTTTGTCTTCGACTATACTAAGTTACTTTATACGATTAACCTGAACACGATACGTAGTAATTGGGACTTGAGACCCATAGACTATTCTCAAGACTCAAATCTCAAGACAGCATTTCTTAGGAACGTATTAATAAACTGATCTCGACTGTAAGGCTCGTCTTGACGTTTACTTTGACGTATCTTGAGACTGGTATCTCAGCCAAGATGAATTTATTAAGATGCCGACCCTGAGAACTAATTAAGGCGGAATGTCTCTAATAATTTCACCAGTTATCTATTCTTCTTCTAATTTTAATTAATGGCATTCGCTCCTGTTAATGTGTATTTCGCCAATGACAAGTTATTTACAGACACTCCCATGGACTTATTAGAGCAATCCAGTCCGTGGATACCACACGCGTAGATAATTGTTCGGTAAAAGAGAATTTTATCTAACGGACTAAACACACGCACATGGGGTTAGCTCCACGCGCTTCTGTCAAGTCCCACCGGTTTTATTATATTCACAACGAATCACAAATACATAAATACTTATATAGAAAGAAAGAAAGAAAGAAAGAAACATACATAAACTCACGCTTTCATTCCCAGAGTGGGGTAGGCAGAGCTACAGAATTACCAACAACTCTAAATATTTGTTGATAATTCTGTAACCACATTTTGCACAAATCAGGCTAAGATTGTGACCAGTGTATTAGTGACAGGTTGCAAGCCCATCGCCTAACAGTACTTCAAGCCTTTATTCCCTTAGTCGCCTCTTACGACATCCCCGGGAAGACATGGAGTGGCACTATTCTAACCCGGCAACCACACGGGAATCACAAATAAACATAATAATAAATACCTTACCACCACGAAACTAAAAAAATGACTGTCGGTTCATTACATTACACATTCGTTTACAAGATGTGAACAATGACATACCTAATAATAACATGCATGTTACTGCGCCGACATATTATTGAACATCCACAATAACAAACCGATCGCGGTTTATCTAACATTTCGACAAGATTTTTACAAGATATTCGTAAAACATGTCGAATTGTTCAACATTAACTTGCAAAAATGTACCAAAAACACCAAATTTAAAATTGCACTTTAGATCAATGAAACTAGTCACGGTGCAGGCAAAATTATTAACACGGTGACCCGTTTTCATTGACCTTCATGAAAAAAAACACCAACCTTTTATTCCCACAGCAACACACACAAACAAAATCCAGAATTTCATTGTCACATTAGCTTCACCACTGTTTTTATTTATGTATGTGTTTTTGTATTAGTTTTAGGAACGCGTGCGGCGCGGGCGCAGATCGGAAGTGAACTGTCATCGTTTTGTATGAGCCGATGATACGTTATCAAGTCTACAGAGCACAGGTTGTGGGGGGAATGGCAGGATTAGTCATAGATATTTATATCAATTAATTTTTGTCCACAATGAGTAATTTTGTTTAAATTGGTTAGACGTCCTGCTTTTTGAAATTCGTATTTGTTAATTAATAATTTCGTCAAGTATATGTGTGTTTTTTACATGGAAAGTAGCGACCGTGATTAATTAAATTATGATTTATGTTAATTTAAAAAAAAAAAATGTCATGTTTCTCTGTAATGTTTTCGTTTGCATTCTTCTTCTTCTCGAGTCGAGGTTCCTCAAATACATGATGCCCAGTAAGCAGCGGTGTTGACGGCCCTGGCCGTCGCATCTCTCAGGTCGTGCTCCGAGCAGGAGTGCGGGCACGCGGGGCACGACAGAAGGTGCGCCATAGTTTGCGGTGCTGAGTCGCAGATGCATTGCGTTGATCGGTCGCCGAGCAGTCCCCCATCTGGCCATGTTTTGCTTGCAGCGTCCAACTTGTTACTTTTGTTTGCATTGTATTGTAAGTATGTTATGTTAACGGCATATTCAAATGAAATTGATCTATTTACTTTTACTGTTAAAAACAGAGTCAATTAAAAAACCCTATCATTACATTGTGCTATAAATAATGTGAAAGCCCTTTATAGAAATAAGTAGACTAACCTAACTAGGTACCTAATATTTAGATTATTCAACTAACCTAATTAGGTACCTATAATTTTGAAAGAAGTTTTTTTTTTCGTTTTTGAAGGCGGTTTTTTGTTTTAAAAACATTTATTTTATTTTATACTTTTTAGTGATCATATGTGCTTTTACGTAGCCCTACTTTTTAAAACATTTATTGTAATAATATGTCATACAAAATATGATGTAAGTGCGGATCTTTCGGTGCTTAATTCCACATCCTAGTCGACCGGATTTTGAAGATAATGTGGAAAAACCGTTAGAGAGACGCGGGGATATTCAATATAACGGCGGACCTTGACGCGAGCCGTCTTCGCAGTGCAGGCCGGGTGATTCAGTTGTTACCAGCCCATTGGAGGTTAACACCGGAGAGGTTTCAGATGGTATGCTTACCTCATATATATATATACAGGGTGTCCCAAAAATAGCACGTCACAGTGACACTGGAGATTTCCCAGCTTCAGACGAACCAAACCAGCCTAACATGACCTTAGTAAAAGTTGCACCGTTTTCGAGTTATACCAATTTAAAGATTTTTCCAATTTTTCACCTCTTTTGACATTGTAAGTGCTCGCATTTACTGGGATAGCTTTAGAATTTAGTTTTTTTTATTTGTGCGCGTTTATGAATAGTTGATTAAGATGATACAAGCATTATTATGTCAATAACTAATGTAAAAATTGGAAAAATACTGTAATGAACTTGACTTAAATTATCATCAACATAGTAATTTAAACTTTGAACACCTGCCATAACTTTTTTTTACTACAAATGAAATGAGCAAATAACTTTAAAAACATGCGTGTTTTATGCCAATTCTAAAATGGTATGACACATGATATCTTAATGCATAAAAGTAGGAATTCGTATGACATTTGCCAATATGGGTCCTCGGAAATCAATGCTAATCATCTAAAAAATTATCTTGTACTCTACGATATCTCATTTGTTTGTGCTCCTTTGAAGAATATGATTGATTTTTGGTTGACCTTGGTTCAAAGATAATAAAAAACGGGTTTAATTTTCATTAGTTTTTACACTAAATGTTCGAATTGTTTCCCTCCGACTCTAAGGCACAAATGGCATCTTCGAATAAAATTTCGGTCTAATTTTCGTAAACTGGTTTCCGATATGTCTCGGGCTGCATTGAAGACGTCGCCTTAGTTCCTCTTCGTTACTTATTGGTTTTGAATAAATATTGTCTTTCAAATATCACCAAAAAAAAAAAAATTTTACAGAGCGAAATCAACTTCCGTTAAGAGTGCCGAGTAGTCGTTTCAGTTCCACAAACAAAATCGCAGTGACACATGATATCTGAATGCAAAAAAGTAGGAATTCGTATCACATTTGCCAATAAGGATCCCGGAAACCAAACTAACAAATGAAACGCGATTAGCCGCTTTGCAAGTTTATCATGTAAATAATTGTAGGATAGTTATTAATTTAATGCAGTTGTAGCCCTGTGACCCCAACTACTCATAGTTCGTTACCTGGCGTTTCGTGCTATACTCGTTGATTAATATTAAACCTCGTTTTAATAGCCGACTTTTTAGTTAGGTACGTTTTATTTTTATTGATTTGAATTATGTCATTACTTATCACCCATGTTCACTGCGTCCGTTTTCCTGTGGTGTTCCTGAATTAAATCGACTTGGCATTCCTCTGGACTGTGATTTTGTTTGTGGAACTGAAACGACTACTCGGCACTCTTAACGGAAGTTGATTTCACTTTGTAGAATGTTTTTTTTTTGGTGATGTTTGAAAGACAATATTTATTTAAAACCAATAATTAACGAAGAGGAACTACGGCGACGCGACGTGTCTTCAATGCAGCCCGAGACATAATATCGGAAACCAGTTTACGAAAATTAAACCGAAATTTTATTCGAAGATGCCATTTGTGCCTTAGAGTCGGAGGGAAACAATTCGAACATTTACTGTAAAAACTAATGAAAATTAAACCCGTTTTTTATTATCTTTGAACCAAGGTCAACCAAAAATCAATAATATTCTTCAAAGGAGCACAAACAAATGAGATATAGTAGAGTACAAGATAATTTTTTAGATGATTAGCATTGATTTCCGAGGATCCATATTGGCAAATGTCATACGAATTCCTACTTTTATGCATTAAGATATTATGTGTCATACCATTTTAGAATTGGCATAAAACACGCATGTTTTTAAAGTTATTTGCTCATTTCATTTGTAGTAAAAAAAAGTTATGGCAGGTGTTCAAAGTTTAAATTACTATGTTGATGATAATTTAAGTCAAGTTCATTACAGTATTTTTCCAACTTTTACATTAGTTATTGACATAATAATGCTTGTATCATCTTAATCAACTATTCATAAACGCGCACAAATAAAAAAAACTAAATTCTAAAGCTATCCCAGTAAATGCGAGCACTTACAATATCAAAAGAGGTGAAAAATTGGAAAAATCTTTAATTTGGTATAACTCGAAAACGGTGCAACTTTTACTGAGGTCATGTTAGGCTGGTTTGGTTCGTCTGAGGCTGGGGAATCTCCAGTGTCACTGTGGCGTGCTATTTCTGGGACACCCTGTATATACAGGGTGTCCGGTAAATAGTGGACTACCTTACAGGGCTGGATAGCTCAGCTCAGGAGTGGCCAAAATATGATAAATTATGTTTAGTAAAAGTCGCACCAAAAACGAGATATCTCAACTTTTCAAAATTTTGGAAATGCGGTATCCTGGTTCACTATTTTCAATGCCGCGGCCACATTTATGTGAATTTTTCAGTTTCGTTTACTGTGAAAGATAGCTGTTTAAATTTGCTATAAGACCCTATCAACGGAGTTAATAAAAATGTAGCAGTTTTTTTAATTTTTAAAGTCAAATTTAAAGTTTAGGAATCTGAGTTTAACTTGCGGCAAGTTTAACATCGCACGGTGTAAAAAAAAAGCACTAAGACTTGTAGTGCTGCTTTCCTTAAAATTGGCCTGGTTAATGGAGATTCTAAAATGATATAACAATTGAGTTTATTGATTACAGCAGAGCGAAGTTATTATTAAGTTTGTCCAACAAAGACTGAATTTTATCAAACTAGCGAATTTAATAAACGACTTTTGCTTCCGTTTAAAATCAGGTTAGCTGGTTCTAAATGTTTTAAAAGACAGTTTACATTAATGTGAAATACAACGACACTATGATAAAAGGTAATAACATACATTTTCTTAAATTTAAAGCAAGTGTTCGAATTGCTTGCCGCCAGCCCTAATGCAGGCTCGGCAGCGTTTCATGAACGACCTCTTGAGTTCGGAGACTTCGGAGGCATATTGTCGCTCACCAATTTGTCGGCTAGCTTCTGCGACGCATCTACGCAGCTCTTTCACTTTTTTGGGCTCCTCGTTCACTGGATTTGAACCCTCTAGACTATTTTTATTGGGGTTGTTTAAAAGAAAGAGTGTACGGCAAACCTATTGCCTCTTTGGAAGAGCTGCGTAGTCGCGTCGCAGAAGCTAGCCGACAAATTGGTGAGCGACGATATGCCTCCGAACTCAAGAGGTCGTTCATGAAACGCTGCCGAGCCTGCATTAGGGCTGGCGGCATTCGGCAAGCAATTCGAACACTTGCTTTAAATTTAAGAAAATGTATGTTATTACCTTTTATCATAGTGTCGTTGTATTTCACATTAATGTAAACTGTCTTTTTATCAATCAATCAATCAATCAATCAATCAATCAATATCATTTATTTGCAGAATACAGTACAGTACAAGATGTTACAGTCAATTTTAAATAATAAATAATGTCCAATGTATCCAGCTTGCAAGCAAGCGTGCAAATATTATTTATGCAATAAAAGAAATTTATTTGTTACAATATTTGGTAAGTATCTAATAAAATTCAATAAATAACAATAACAATACACATTTAAATTATAGATAAAAAAGTCAAAATTCATAAAATATTATTATACCATGCCATTAATCATACATTACATTGCTCGAGGAAGTCCTTAACACTATAAAAACACTTATCTAGGAGCCAGTTTGACAATTTATTCTTAAATCTATTTCCCTGGAGTAGCTGTATCTCATCAGGTATGGCATTATAGATTTGGATGCACATGTTGTATACATTTTTGGTGTATATGGCCTTGTGACAAGTAGGTTTATAAAGGCGGTTCATAATTTTGGCCCTTGTATGCCGTTGGAAAACTTCACCACGCCGTTTGAACAATGAATTTTGCGATTTAACAAAAGCACATATCTCCTGTATATACAAACACGGCAGTGGCAAAACATGGAGTCCCTTAAATAATGGAACACATGTTTCATCGACCCGAGCACCACAAATGACTCTGACACACTTCTTTTGCACCTTAAAAACTCTGTGTACATCCACCGAGTTACCCCACAGGATGAGACCGTAGCGAAAAACGGATGACACATAACCATGATAGGCTGTCAATGCAGCCTGAACCGAAACCGTATCTCGCAATCTCCTTAGCGCATACACAAATCGGTTAAGGTTTCTGCAGATTTGATCAGTGTGCTCTTTCCAGTTCAAATGCTTGTCAATCATGATCCCAAGAAACCTAAAACATTCAACCTCGTCAACCACCTCATCGCCAAGTCTGACCGACAGAGGCACTAGGTTACTATTGTAGGATGCAAATTGCATAAACTTAGTTTTGCTGGTATTAATGCATAGATCGTTTACGACCATCCAGTTGGCAATCTCCAGCAGTGCACAGTTAATCTCCTGCTCAAATGATCTCCTGTTATTGCACTTTACAACCAATGTAGTATCATCGGCGAACATAATGACTTTATGGGATGAAATATTGGGTAAATCGTTGATCGTTGAGGAAAAGTAACGGTCCCAAAATACTGCCCTGGGGGACGCCTTTGATAATTTTGCCAAACTGGGATCTTTGAGCTTTTTTATAGACGACACCTTTAGATTCAGTGGTTTGACGCGTGTGGTTTTTAAACATTTAGAACCAGCTAACCTGATTTAAAACGGAAGCAAAAGTCGTTTATTAAATTCGCTAGTTTGATAAAATTCAGTCTTTGTTGGACAAACTTAATAATAACTTCGCTGTTGTAATCAATAAACTCAATTGTTATATCATTTTAGAATCTCCATTAACCAGGCCAATTTTAAGGAAAGCAGCACTACAAGTCTTAGTGCTTTTTTTTTACACCGTGCGATGTTAAACTTGCCGCAAGTTAAACTCAGATTCCTAAACTTTAAATTTGATTTTAAAAATTAAAAAAACTGCTATATTTTTATTAATTCCGTTGATAGGGTCTTATAGCAAATTTAAACAGCTATCTTTCACAGTAAACAAAACTGAAAAATTTACATAAATGTGGCCGCGGCATTGAAAATAGTGAACCAGGATACCGCATTTCCAAAATTTTGAAAAGTTGAGATATCTCGTTTTTGGTGCGACTTTTACTAAACATAATTTATCATATTTTGGCCACTTCTGAGCTGAGCTATCCAGCCCTGTAAGGTAGTCCACTATTTACCGGACACCCTGTATATATGTTTATGGCTTGGGAAGGTAAACGACCACACAGGCCACCTGATGGTAAGTGGAAACTGTGACCCATAGATATTCGCATTCACAATACTGCAAATTCACTGCCAACCCAGAGGACTAAGATGGAATGCCTCTATGCTAGTCATATCACCGGCTGTCTTATCCCCAAACCGGAACACAACAATGCGAACACTGCTGCTTGGCGGTAGATTAATGGATAAGATGGTGGTACCAACCCGGACGGACCCTGCACAAGATCCTCCCACAAGTATATGGTACCTCAGCTGTTGCAGGAGACTGAGGTGGCGGAGAGTCCGTCGTTACGTCGTAAGAAAATTTGAATTCCACAGCACGCACGTATGATATGACGTCACACGCTAACAACGATTTGATTCTGGTTTGTTACGTGTGAAGCGTGCGATCACTCGGTGCTTGAGTTCGCATCGTATTTGACCGGTTTTGGATAAAATGAGAAAAGAACGTCACCGACATGCGGGGATATTCAACACGGCGGACGGGCGCGACGCGTCAGCGCACGCGGTCTGAATGATGACTCACCGACGACGCCAGGTTTCTTAGGTCAGAAGAACCAAGACGTTAGATTATATTTTTTTATTATTTTTGGCCTACTTTAGGTTTATATGTTAGGTTACGTAATTATTCACTAACAAAACAACACAACATACATATGTTGAACAGTTAATCAAAAAAACTTCGCGCAGTAGTTGCTCGCAGTACTAGGTCATACTGCGTGGCTTAGAGTGCACTTACTTGTTTTTTGATAGACGTTAGTACTACTAACAAGACACTGTCATGTCTTCCCGTGGAAGTCGTAAGAGGCGACTAAGGGAATAAAGGCTTGAAGTACTGTTAGGCGATGGGCTTGCTACCTGTCACTAATATACACTGTTAAATATCTTAGCCTAATTGTGCAAATTGTGGTAACAGAGTTATCAACAAGTTTTTAGAGTTGTTGGTAATTCTGTACCTCTGCCTACCCCACTCTGGGAATGAAGGCGTGAAGGTATGTATGTATGTAGCTACAGATAAAGAACTATTTTTGGTTAAAATAATTGCTTGTATAAAGAAAGCCTGTTATTTTTTTCTCCGTCTTTCTTTTATAATCCTTTTTGGGACAATATAAGAAAACAAAGATTTTTGAAAAGAATCATCCAAATTTGAACCGCCGGGAGAAGCCGGGTTAAAAAGTTTTTTTTTTTTTTTGTCGATATTGTGCCACTACCACCGGTACGTGTACATAAAGATAATGGAACGCAATTGATATCGTTTGATAACGCTTTTCTCGGTAGCGCAAAAGTATACATAAACAAAATATGCATATTGAACCTTATTTAAATGATTTAAAGTTGATTTTGCGTAACGTGACCTTGGGAATGTCAGACTTTTTGCTTATACGCAGATATTTTTATAATAAAATAATGATCATTAAATTATTTTTCTTTCATTTCTTTTGCATTAAAATTCAAATAAAATGAATCATTCCTTTGTTCTCTAGCTGTTTATTATTAAACTGATACGAAATAATCAACTTTAAAGCGAATGATAAAGATTTTATCAGTAAAAACGTTAGTCGACAAATACCCAGCAAACATTAAATTATCTTTAATTTGTTATCGTACCATACCATACTAATTTTTTTTTTGGCTTTTCCTTGTATTTTTTCGTTTATACTTTAACACGTTCACGGACACAGCACCATCCTCGAAATTGCGTGTTACGGCACAAATAAATTTCATACAAAAAAAAGTACGGCCATGGACGGACTGCCACATTTAACGTTTGTCCAACATTGTGCCACTTTATGACGGAAAATATATGTATGTAATTTAGTACAATTAGAACTTTCCTAATGTGGCAGCTCGTCCACAGCCGGTACGTCCACAGCCGTGATGTGCCACAACACGCGTCGTTCCCGTTTAAGAGTAGTGCATGAGGTTGAGGTTGCCCTAGAGGTTTTTTGATGTGACACTAGCGGCTTGTGTTTAAACCAAAAACGGCACAGAGTCCTTGCTTCCTATAAATGCTATGGGAAATAGCCGGCCGTGGACGGAGTTCCGTTTTTGGTGAGATTAATCACACCGGCCACAGCCGTAGTGCCATATCACAAGGGGCTCAGTTTACGTCTCTCGACGTACTGTCCGTAAACGTGTTAAAAGATAAAGATAAAGACATTTATTCAGTAAGTAGGCCGCACGGGCACTTTTACACGTCAAGAATCTACCAGCGCTTCACAAGAGGAGACCACTGCTGAGAAGAAGCGCCGCAAGAAACTCAGCAGTCAGTCATTTTTTTAAATATATTTAATATTACAATGGTACTACTTAGTCTAGCATTATATAAATCTATAAATAGCAAATTAAAAAATATTTCAAATATCCTGCGTAGTTTCCGCAGGAAAACACACCGAAATCTTAAGATAGAAAGAGAGAAAAGGAAAAAAGAACTCCTACGTATGTGTATATAAGACGGTGCAAGATGACCACATAAGATTGATATGTTTTCCTACATCAACGGTGTCCCCCAGACAAGATAAAGATTTTGAATTTGAAAAAAACAAATAAAAAATATATTATTGATTAAGTTTCGGGTTTAGGCCAAGCATGTTTGTCTATTAAATAGTCCTCGATCCTATAATACGCTTTAGACATTAACGACTTTTTCAAGTAATTTTTGAGTGCTGGAAAGGGTAACTTTAATACTACCTCAGGTAATTTATTATAGAAATGAATGCATTGACCAACAAATGATTTATGTACTTTACGGACGCGGAATTTTCGAATAGCTATTTTATTTTTATTTCTAGTATTTAAATTATGTATATCAGATTTTTTTGTGAAAGAATCCAATTTTTTTATAACATAAATAATATTCTCATAAATAAATTGTGACGCTACAGTTAAGATATTAATTTCCTTAAAAAGATCTCTTAAGGAGTCACGGGAATTTAAGTTGTAAATAGAACGAATGGCCCTTTTTTGTAACACAAAAAACTCAAGTGTATATCTTAAGAGCATTACGCACTAGGACAAGGTGTGATATCGTTCTCTGATATTTATTTATTTTGTTTAGAATTTCTTAGCTTCGCAATCCACTTAAGTATAAAATAAAATTGTAAGTGTTTGCGTCTTTCTCGCTGCGTCAATCCCAATTTCAAGAAATTATGGTCCGAGAATCTTGTATTTTGTCAAATAAATATTAAAAAAACCTCCCATATAATTGGGACCCAACCATATAAAACAACTCAAGCGAATTGAACTAAACCCAGCTAAAAACCATCACAATCAAACTAGCCATCTTTTTAAACACATCCAAATTAGTCTTGCCGATCAAGCGCTGCGATGCCTCAGAGTGATACAGAAGACGCTTCGAGTTTTTACTTTTGTTTTAATATTTGACTATCTCTGTTAAAGGGTTTTCGTTAGGGTAAATAATTGACTGGTTTTTACAAACCCTAACGATGCGTTAAGCATATCTTCGACTTCTCCCAATGAAAAACTATCCCCCGCGAAACAATTAATTAGACTAAGCGCTTACCAATTCCTTAAAACCCTCGTTAGGCTTTCCCTATTAAGTGTTTATTGAACGGCTTCAAGCAATTTTAATCTCTACGCACAGTCCACATTTGAACTACTTAGCAATTGATGGGCTATCCATACACACAGGCTTGAAACCAACCAATCATACGAATCTGCGAAACAGTCAACGAAGAGGGAGAATGGATAGGGTAACACTAACGTAATGCTAAGTGCTTAAATCCGATACCCTTACGAAACTGGTAACCTCAATCAATGGTTGTAGTTAACTAGTTCGAAGCGGTGTCCAGATTATTAGGGTAAGCCTATCGATAGGGATACGCTAACGTTTGGGAGAGTATATGATGTAGATATGGTTTTCCGGTCCCTGTTCACGGGGCGGTAGAGTTTGTACTGGTCTCTCACTCGCTCTCATACGCTCTTATTCAGAGCAGAGAGAGAAGTACAAACTAGAAGCACCCTCTAAGTGCTCACAGACTGTACACTCATTAAGCTATAACACCCTTTTGTTTGCGTCTTGGTTAAGAGTTAACAAACAATCTAACTTGGTGACGCACTTATTGGAATAATTGTGGAGATAAGAAGCACTTGGTCTGTAGGATGTGGCTACTAGCCGCATACGCGTGAAATGCGTATACTTATACTATACATATATATTACCTATTCATAATTCTACTAATATTATAAATATGAAAGTTTGTGTTTGTGTATGTGTGTTACTTTGTTTATTCTTCACGCTTCAATGGCTGGGCAGATTTACATGAAATTCGGAATGGAGATTGCTTATACACAGGATTAGCAATGTGCAGGCGAGAAGTTCCCAAAGTTGCGAAACTTTACAAGTGAGAATTTCTCGGTTATTTCTAAGAATGTTCTCGAGAACGAGAATTTATTAATTTGGCACGAAGGGCCACAGCACCCAGAAACAGGAGCTCCGCAATAGCTGCTAAAATGTCCAGGTGGACTACGATAGGTGGACGGTGGGAAAGAAGGGCAGTTTAAATAGTCGAGCAAATAATATAATACGAGTATATATAATATTATATAGAAAATAGATATATATAGGTCCTGGTACTGGTGCTGGGAACATATCTGTTTGCAACTTTCTCTGAAATGTACACGAAGATTTAATGAGAATTTAAGCAACTTATTGGAAACTTGACACTTATTAACAAAATAATTAACTGTAACAAACTAAAACATGTGCATAATATTTTTTAATTTAAAATTATGATCATTGAAACTTTATTGTAAAAACATTTTCTTATTTAAACAATAAGTTTCATGTTGCAAGAATGTTCTAAGAACATTCTCGAGAATGTTTTCGCGTTTTGGGAATGTTCTGCAACTTACACATTGCTACACAGGATTAATACAAAGACTACTTTTTGTCCCCTAAAATTGAAACGTTTTTGAAGGAATAACGATAATCAAAATCCGTGCGGACGAATTCGCGGGCAGAAGCTAGTTATAAATAACTAGCAGTTGCATAAGACATCGTCCATGTAAGAGTCGTTTATCGCTAATCTCTCGGGAACTATACAATTTGTTGGTATAAAAAATACCTCCCTATGTCCTTTTCTGGGGGTCAAGCTATCTCCGCAATCGAACAAGACAACAAACAGACAGACAGGGTAACTTTCTAATTTATAATATTAATAGCTTCTGGGAGCCCTTCGTTTCGTCCAAAAGTTTTTGCCAAACTGATTCATTTCCCAAACATTTCATTTGACCAAACTGTTTTTTTCCGGAAACTGTAAATATTTCAGGATTTATTTCAAGACCATCGCGTCGAACCTTATAGGTTAGGTTAGGTTAGTTTTATAAAAATCCTGAATTTTCTACAGTTATGGAAAAAAAAGCGTTTGTCCAAATAATATTTTTGGGAAATGAATCAGTTTGGCAAAAACTTTTTCACGAAACGAAGGTAACCCCTAGCTTCTGCTTGCGACTTCTTCCAGTTAGATTTTAATTATCATTAATCCCTCGAGAACTTGATTTTTTTCTGGATAAAAAGTAGCTTAGGCCGAATGGATTTATACCGATTCATTATTTTAATTAAATATTAGCAAGATACAAACATATAATTATATTTTATGTCAACACACTTCAAAAAAGAGCTTGTTTTTAGAACTTGCTTGAAGCCAATACCTCTGCCGGCGGTACCACGCTTGTTTACAAGGGACATGTGACTGTAGCCGGCGCACGCGGCGCTCCGGACGCCTTTATTATTAGCGATCTAGGCTAACTGCCAATTGCAATAAAACTGAAATATCTGCGGGACATGCCGGACGCGGATCCGAGTTCTATTATGTTTCAAAAATATTTAAATTTATAAGTCGTTCTATTTAACGAATAGAAAAAAGAACGAAATTTTAAAATTACATTCAAACATTAAATCACGCCTGTTTCCCAGAGGGGGTTGGCAGAGACCACTTCTTTCCACTGGCTACGATCTAAACAAATTTATTTCGCTTCTTCAACAATCAAACATCGAGTCATGCACGCACGTCGGTTTCGGGTAGGTACTTAAGATTCGGCCCTTTTCCAGTAATTTTGAAATTAACAAAAAAAAACAAAATTGGTAATTGTCGACTTTTTCAATGTTGCAATTTAGAACAATGATTTCACATCGTGATTGTGTCCCAAATATCCATTCATCGCAAACATAAACATTCCTTGAATTTTTTCATTTCCTTTCATTTTCCTTAAATTATTAAAAGAACATAGTATGGGACGCAAATACAAGCACCCGTTCTGTAACTCGTTTCAAAGTAGTTTCCTACAAAAAAACAATGCATTATCCTTATTTTGCCGCAAACAATAAATTAATTCATTCTAGCGCCCTCTTTAGGTCTTACGTCAAACACTTACGTCATGTCTTTAACTGTAAGGATCACAGTGAACGTTATAGTACACTACAACGTCAATAGGTGGCTCTGTTTTCAATCAACTGTCTGCTTTACAATACACTACATAGATGGCGTTGTAATTATATTTATTACTGCATACTTTTTAGATGACCTATGACAAAAGAAACACAGAAAAAACAAACGTAGGTAATAAACAATAACGATAGAGATATAGGTACGCATGAAAACAATGAAGTAACGAAATCCACCGAACTCATTGTAATGGCAGCATTGAAGGTAGCGCTCCTGGTCTTCATTTCGAACTATCAGATGAGACACAGTAAAAAAAATATAAAATAAGAAAAATATAAAGAGTAAAATAAAATTTGCAAGTAACCATTACTTACACAGATAGCCAAAAAGAAAACAGGCCACCTATCTATGACACTATGACAGTTTTTGATTAAAAATGAATGACTGACAACAAAATAAATAGGTAATATCCACTATTTATTTTCAATTAATTATCTTAGCTCTCTACTTTTAATTAAACATATTGCACAATTTAATTATTAACCACAACAGACTCGTACTTGGGACTTCACTAGCGCCAATCCCGGATTTTTTGGGAACTTCTTGCAAAGTCGCGAAAAGCGGCCTCGATTTTGCAACCTTCAGGCAAGGACGTGTCCTTCCTCCAAGGTTCTGGCCTCGAAGGAAGGCCGCCGGGAAGGCCGTGGCCTCGCCAAGGCTATGACCTTAAACTTGCTCGAACAAGGCCGATCCCGGCGAAATATATTTAGATTACTGTGACGTCACATTTCCGCAAATCTTTGTAGTGATGTGACGTCATGCTGATATGTTATGGTGATTTTACTATCTGTGTAAGATTACACTGTTGCTAGTTCATTTCCGTATTCTTATATTCTTTATTAGCTGGCTGTCGGCGATTGGTTTATGTCGACGCTGGGAAAGGATAATTGACTAACGTCCATTTGACAAACTTTACAGTAGAGCGCGATTTAAAGTTTGTGTTTTCGGAAAAAAAAATGTACAGGCGTGAAGGTATGTATGATTTTTTCGAAATATGTTGTAATACAAACTTGGTCATAATTTGAATATCTACAGATTGTTTTTTATTGTAACATTTGAAAAGTGCTTGCTCACGAAATAAATGTCCCGTTAGATAATGAGTATTTTTCATTTATTTCTATTATTTATTTTTGACCGGCGAGGAAAAACGTCTAACGTGCATTACGTAAGGTCTTTTGGGCCGTAGTACAAACGGTTACCAAACCTTTGAGTTAATAACTACAGACAGGAAAAATACGTAACTGCAGAAAAGTCATTATTTTACAAAAAGCTTCAACTTTATAACGACTAACGTGCTAAAAAGTGCTCCTATCGCCTTGTAACCCTGTTCGTTAGACTTGAAAAAAATTGGTGATTCTAACGATATACCTACATAAGTCAATATGCCCCAAAATGTCCCGTTAGTCAATTTACCTTTCCAGCGTCGATATGATAATATTAAAGAGCGAGGTATAGGATGATACAGCCCAGCTTAGAATTAGCTGTAGATATAGTACATTACTACAGACGCCGGGAAGTAGGTGGTTGCAGGCCGAGTTCATATAGACGGCCGAGCGAAGCGAGGTCGGATAGTTACGAGGCTGGCAACCCCTTTTCACGGCGAGGTATGTATAGTGCTTTTCTCAAACATATGCAATGAAAAAAAAAAAAAACACTCAAAAAACATTTGTGTAATAGGCATTAACGCGGATATTTTTGGTCCAAACCACACAGATACAAAAAAAAAACGATTTTCAGCTATTCAGCCTGTTCATAAAACCAGCTGTCATGGCCATATTAAAATGAAAAAAAAATTACTTCCCGGCCTAGGCCTTCAATTTTGTATGAAATTCCTTTACAGTTCTCTCGAGTTGTTCCGTCGGGAACGTGGCACTTTGAAGCCTAAAATAAGTAACATAACGCCGACATTACATAGCATGTTTGAGAAAAGTTCATTTTAGTGCCTTGTGGCCATAACGTATTAAAGACAGAATGGTTTAATTTTAGTACATTATTTTCTATTTTAATAGTTGCGACAAGGTATTTGAATATGTGTCGCTACATACTACAGAGTTAGACCTTATAATTCCTTCGTTTTTTTTGTTTTTTTTCCACTTTACCACCATCATCCACCATCTTATCCATTAACCTACCGCCAAGCAGCAGTGTTTGCATTGTTGTGTTCCGGTTTGGGGATAATACAGCCGGTGAAATGGCTAGCATAGAGGCATTCCATCTTGGTCCTCAGGGTTGGCAACGCATTTACAGTTTCCACCTACCATCAGGTGGCCTGTGTGCTCGTTTGCCTTAACATGCCATAAAAAAAACTTAGCTAATAATATATTATCACACATTTTCCGCAAAAATATATGACACGCTCTTATACTTCTAGTAATAAAGACGTGTCAGATATTTTTGCGGCCAATGTGTGATAGATAATATATTATTGCTGGTGACTGAACAAAGGTACAGTAATATAAGTAGGCCAAGTAAGAAAAAAAACATTTTTATCGAAACAATTTCTTTAATAAATGTCTTATTTACAAAACATAGCTCTCTTAAATCTATGAACACTGGTTTTTGAATTGGTAACTGGTGTATTTTATCACAATATTATGATTATTATTATTACGAATATCTTCTAAAATTGTTATTGTCTAACTTTTTATTATTTTATTACTGCTATAATTAGAAATATAGTTTGTATGAGATATTCCAATTAAGATTAAATAAAATATTGTACTTTGTCACAATATTAAAACAAATATTAACACACAATAATAAAAAATGTCAAAGAAGCAAAAAAAATGTCATGGCAATGGTACCTAATTAATTAAATAAATAAAGAATACATTATAAATAATTACAAAACAAGCAAAGTTACCTGCGCATTAATCACGTTTTCAATAAAATTGTGTATAAATCTTGAATGAAAAGATCTATTTTAAAATTCAAATCTGTAACATGTCTTATAATTCAGTCTCATTCGTAAACGCATAATAGCCATCGTAACATTTACATCTGACGGAAAAAGACAAAACATTCTAACACAGGTTTATAGTATGTTTATGAATGAGGGAGTTAGGCTTTTGTAACAAGGTAATCGTTTCAACAAAGGAGGGACTTCATCTCAAGAGCATTGAGTGAAAAGCTAGGGCCTGTATTTAGTTTGCTTCAGAATGATCTTAGTGAAAACCCTCCTTTAGTGTAAGTAGCATTGTTACCAAATTTAGTTGAGCTAAATAATTAATACGGCAGTGATAAAACACGATTCAACTTAATAAGTACATAACATCCTTGGAAGGCCACCTGGTGGTTACTATGACATAGCTATACAGTTCATTTTACGGCGAGAGTAAAGGACAAACGCAGGACTGTTGGCCGATGGGGTCAGGAGGTTCTTGAGTGGCGTCCGCGGACCGGGAGACGAGCTGTAGGTAGGCCTCCAACAAGATGGAGTGACGACCTTGTAAGGATCGCGGGAACGCGGTGGATGCGAAAAGCACAAGACCGGTCTGAGTGGAGAGCCTTGGGGGAGGCCTATGTCCAGCAGTGGGCGTCTTTCGGCTGACATAATGAAAGGACAAAGCTATAATCATAAACTAAACTTCAGTGTTGTCATAATAACCCCCTGATGGACAGCCTTCTTCATCTTAACGCTGAAAATTCGTTGCTGATCCTGACATTTCACTGCTTTTAAAGTCCATGGCGTGGCACGCTAGAACACTTCCTTTCTGAAGCTAAATCCGAACTGATCGCACTTGACTCTGAGGATGCGCGCGAGTTGCGGCGGGCCGCAGTAGAACACCGTCACCTAAACACACACAACAATACAATGCAGTTCATCGAACATACAATACAATACAATACAAATGAAGGGTCCACGGAAAGAACATGTCTAGTCACATTAGTTTGACTGAATAGGAACCATGTCATTTTGTACGTAATTTTCGTGTAGAGGTTTTTTTAAGAGTGAAAAGATACAAGTTATATGAAGATTTATATCTAAATCTGAGTGGTAGGTAATAGTTCAAATATTCGTTTCGCTTAATTATTGCGGGAGCCATTAAGAGTATCATAAACCTTGAGTATAACGTGTATAGGTACTAGGATAAGCGAAACGCATTTCGTCCTCTACATTTTGAGATTCAAAACTCATTTTCAAGAAAAAGTGACTAGACATGTTCTTTCCGTGGACCATTCAAATACTCTTTATTGACTACCAAAAGAAAAAAACACGGAACAGTACATTCTAAATATAGGTATATATGTATGTACAACAGGCGGTCTTACCGCTAACTAGCGATACATACATACATTCACTCACAATTCTCTCCCGTAGGGGTAGATACCACTTCCCTCCACTTGCTACGTTCCTGGCAAACTTCTCTCGTTTCCTGCACACTCATAAGTGTTTTTATACACGTGCTTCGGTTTAGGGTACTCTGTCAGATCATGGAACGTTCGCCTTGGCTTTTCCTTTCCAAAACTAAGAAAACGGCCAAGTGCGAGTTGATATCCCGGAAAGAGGATTTATTTCGTTTTTGGTAGATTTCTTAGAGATTTTTCTGTAATCTACAAGCCATGAACTACATTTTGTATTTTTTCAAAATTTTAGTAGTTTCGGAGATTAGGGGGGAGTAGTCAATGTTCGTTTTATTTCATGAATAAAATCAAAACTATTTAATTTACAATAATAACAAAATATATTTAAGATTCTCATAACCAGCGCTTTCATTTGATATATGACACACTTGACACAGTAAGGTTTGCTAAACTTTGCTAAATTTGTCACATCTGTGTTTAGGTCATTAATTTACATATGTGTACCAAATTTCAACTCAATCGGTCCAGTCGTTTCGGAGCAAATCGGCTGTGACAGACGGACAGACAGACAGACGCACGAGTGATCCTATAAGGGTTCTTGTTTTTTTTTTACGGCAATAAAATTGCACCGTGCCCATATAATTTTAATAAAAACTACACAAGTATTTAAACATGAAAAAGTAGACACGGTATCTAGGTATTTAGTATTTACCTTCCCCTTCCTCTGCTCCTGTAACTGTTGAAACACTTTATCCCAGTTGGGGCGGCCGGCGTTGGTCCGCGTTTTGAGACCCGTGATCAGGTCTCTCTTTTCCTGTGAAAGAACACACAAGGATTTAAGTTTTATCAATGTCCAACAGCAAATTTCAAGCTGTAGAATCCAGTCACTAACTCATGTAATGTTATTACCAAGGCGTAACGGTTCTATGCCTTTTGAAAAAAAAAAAGTTAAATGTATCTTTCCACAACCGTTTCATTTGCCAACCCCTTTTTTTCTGTAACTTTAAATATTTCAGGACTTTTATAAAAGCTAACATTACCTCACCTATAAGGGTTCTACATAATGGTACTGAAATAAATACTGAAATATTTACAGTTGCAGAAAAAAGCGGGTTGCCAAATAAAACGGTTGGGAAACGATAACTAACAAATTTATGATAGAGCAAAATAAACCTTACTTTCTTATTAAAAAGGTGACTTTTGCTCCTTATTTCAAATGTTACTTACGCGGTATTGCAGTTTCACCGACGTTATATGATTTTCTCCCACGTGCCACGTGATCACACTGATCGTCTACCAAAGACGTTGTCAGCAAAAATCATACCTTCTCATGCAGTAGATCCATCGCCAATTGCAGCCCAACGGCCTTCATATCACTTCGCTGCAGCGCGCTGGTGATGTACATGTGCATCTCGAGGAAGCGAGCGCCACTCTCCGCCTGCTCGATCTCTAGTTGAGAGAGGAGAGAGACGAACCACTCGAAGGAGCGCTGCTCGCGGTTAATCCAGAAGAAATCCACCTGGGGGATAAGGGTACAATTACGTATGAGGACAAGGAAATTTAATCTAAAAAACTGGCCAAGTGCGAGTCGGGCTTGCGCACGAAGGGTTCAGTACCATTACCTATGGTACTATCAGCCCATTGGAACCCTGACCCACCACAGAACTCTGTCACAGTGACGTTACGATTCAAGTCATAAGAAGTGTCAAGCAAATTGTTTTATAATGTCACTGTGACACCGTTCTATGGTGGGTCAGTGTTCCAATGGGCTGATAGTACATCTCTGTCTAGCTATCACAAAATTTCAACTGTGTAGCTATCACGGTTTGTAAGACACAGCCTGGTGACAGACAGAGAGACGGACAGACGGACAGCAGTGGAGTTTTAGATTACTAAGACTAAGACCCTCTTAAGGGTCCCGTCTTTACCCTCTGGGTACAGAGCCCTAAAAATCTAAATAGCCTATCTAGTGTCCCACTGCTGGGCAAAGGCCTCCCAGTCTTTTCTCTAGTCATCTCATCTGCTGGCTGAGCCTTGTCAGTCTGGTTTGAATTTATCTTAATCGTCCCGTTATCTTCTTTTCGGTCTGCCTCTACTCCGGCTGACGTTACTTGGGATGTGGTCGGTCGTCCAAGGCAGAAGGAAATATTTCCATAAAATCTTAACGTTCATGAACGCTTGGCCTCACATTCTGTAGGGACTGATCATTGTATCTTGGCACTTATAGATCTGCTTTGGAAGCGCAAATGAAAAGAAAAACAATGATATTATTGCCCGTCTTCATAGAGGATTGCCAAGTAGGGCAGAAAAGTATGTCAACTCTTAGATGATGAATGGCGAAGTTGGAAATATGATATTGTCATGGCAAAGACCCATTCTCAATCATGCACGCTTCCATTTAAATCCACTTCCAAGGAGATGGACAAAAAGTTTTGTAGGAGTATAGTCGTCAAAAACGCTCCTCTACCACTGTTGGACCTGAACACGCTACAAATAGAGCCGAATATTCGTAAAGAATTTGCCCAGCGTGGCGGTTATGGGCATTTCCTCCAAATGAGCAGAGAATGGCGCACATTAGGGGAGCCCTACGTCCAGCAGTGGACTAATATAGGCTGATGATGATGATGGTGGTTCGTAAAGAAGACCCTTTTACCTTTCTGAGATTCATGTTATGCTGTGCGATGCTGGAGGCCCAGGAGTGATCGCAGCGAGGGCACACGTTGCGGGAGTTCCAGTAGCGGTACATTATCGACTGAAACCAAATGTTTTTGATTAGTTTAGTTTAGTTTATTTATTCATACATACATACATACCTTCACGCCTTCATTCCCAGAGTGGGGTAGGCAAAGCTACAGAATTACCAACAACTCTAAAAACTTGTTGATAACTCTGTAACCACAATTTTTATTCATCAATGTAATATTACAATATAAATTGCATTACATGTCAAAAAATACGAAATTACATTGATATCGTCAAAACATAAATACTAATAATCAAAAATACAAGAATAAGGTCACTCTCCGAATATATACAATGATCAATAAATTTCAACACAATAATAAATTTACAGTTCCATATATTCATCCACGGAGTGTAATGGATTATCCAATAAAAGGTTTCTTAGCTGATGTTTAAATATTTCGTCAGATTGTACATTTTCAACTTTAGTGGGTAGACGCTCGTAGTACGTGGGACCGATGACACGAGGGTTCTTACCCGCAAGTGCCATGCGACGAGGAACTGTTCTCAAATGCCCCGATTCAACTGGTAATGAACAAGAGGCGCTTTATGTGGTCAATTTTTCACATTGCTAGCTGAATTCACACAGAGCAAGTGTTCATTACCCTATTTAACCTTTTATTCTGCTTAACTTATTCTGCTGTCATGCCAAAGAAGGTTGCTAACTCCAAATATGGTAATAAAACGGGACAGTCTCTCACAGCTTGACCTATACTTCATTGGTTTAGATAGTTAAATAAATGTAAACAAAAGAACCACGTGGTATAGTTCGTCAGCCAATAGCAGCACAGGACAATGACACAGCTCGTAGAAACTGTTTTGATTGGGTGATTAACAGGGCCACGTGGTTTAGTTGGTGTACATTTACTTAAGTATACTTAAACCAATGAAGTATAGTCCCAAACGAAGCCCTAGGCTTGTACTATGGACACTAGACAATGATAATTATACTTATACAGGGCGTCCCAAACTTATGGGCAGGGGCCGTAATTTTCATGCCGATGACATCAATTTGACGTCACGCTCCATATAGGGTGATCCTAAATAGTTTTATTGTAAATTATTAATCATTAGTCGTCAATCATTTTAATCATGTACAAATGACTTCAACAGTACTCTATTTACACGTGGAATAAATAATACCTACTTGATACGTGAAACGTAAATAAAACTAAATGTTTTTTTTTATACATACATTTTATTAAGTGGTATTGTTAACAACGCATTACAATAATTACGTAGAAAACAGAATTCCTCTCTAACGTAAAGCACGCCATCCTTCTTGCATTAATTCCCATGCAAAGAAAATCTAAGTGTTCTTCGCGTTCATACGTAATGCAATATTCATAAAAATCCTTTTGTTTTGTAATCGTATTTTTGTTTGTTTTGTCACACATTTGGTTAATTATTCCAACTTCGTTGATAAAAAGAAAATGTATCATTGATGGACACATCTTTTCTGATTTTAACAACTTATAGAATTAGGAAATCAGTATTTTTATTTCTCAGTGGCACTTGCACCATTTAATAAAATGTGTATAACAACAAATCAAATAGTTTTATTTACGTTTCACGTATCAAGTAAGTATTATTTATTCAACGTGTAAATAGAATACTTTTGAAGTCATTTGTACATAATTAAAATTATTGACGACTAATGATTAATAATTTACAATAAAACTATTTGGGATCACCCTATATGGAGCGTGACGTCAAATTGATGTCATCGGCATGAAAATTACGGGCCCTGCTTATGGGACATGAAGGGGAAGTACCTTAAATATCGTAGATAGTGTATTTTGCTGAAATAAGACTTTATGTTATTTTTAAAAGTTAGTAATTCTGCATTCATAGATTTTCTAAAAATTACTTGCTTCGTCTGGGATTCGAACCGACTTAAATGTCAAAAAAAAAACACCCTACTTTTATGATGCCAATCGAAAGAATGGCTAAAAAATAAAAACTCTGCTTAAGTAACATTGTATTTTAAAAGAAAGGAACAACGTAAAATTAATCATTTTAATCAAATTAAAAACATACATGAAACTGCAGTATTTTTTTGTAAATTATTTAATTAAATGCTCAAAATGTGATCCCTCTTGCCTTACGCAAATCGCCAATCTTTTAATGAGTCCGCTGCCTGTTAATTTAATTAATTAATTTACAAAAAAATACCCACTTAATTGACTACGGCAGTTTCATGTATGTTTTTAATTTGATTAAAATGATTAATTTTACGTTGTTCCTTTCTTTTAAAATACAATGTTACCTTAAGCAGAGTTATTATTTTTTAGCTATTCTTTCGATTGGCATCATAAAAGAAGGATGATGTTTTTTTTGACATTTAAGTCGGTTCGATTCCCAGACGAAGCAATTCATTTTTAGAAAATCTATGAATGCAGAATTACTAACTTTTAAAAATAACATAAAGTCTTCTTTCAGCAAAATACACTATCTACGATATTTAAGGTACTTCCCCTTCATGTCCCATAAGTTTGGGACGCCCTGTATAGAGAAGTAAATATTCAAGAATCTGCAAAAATACTAGCGCTCGTCACACAAATATTTGCCCATACCGGGAATCGTAACTAGGACCGCAAACTTCGTAAGCAGGTTCACAACCAACTAGGCTAATCACGTCGCCATAGTAATAGTAAAAATATACTCGTAATCATTCTAATATTATGTGGTTACCAAAAGAGTATTATAATGCTACTACTACATCGCAGTAACCCCCCCGCCTTCTTTAGTATTACGCTATATTCCTCTAATTTACTACCGAATGTTATTTTCCACCATCTGTATTGATAGGTAGTTCCTACATTTGTAGTCTGAGCAAAAACCTTAGTAGTGGTAGTAGATTCAATAATACTGCAGGTATCGAATACGTTACAATGAGATATTTCGATTTAGTCCAGTTTCTTTCAATACTTAGTCTGGGACTCTATTCTAGGCAGTTAAACCTATCTTTCAATACTTAGTCTTTGACCTGTTATGGTGTGTGTAAGAAAGAGCTATCAAAACGTTAAAAATACGATAATAGGACGCCTAGAATCTCAGCACAGTTCGTCCTTTATATTGAAATATAGGTATGTTCAAACCTGCAGGATAGACGCGAAGGGTGTGACCCCGATGCCTGCAGCGATCAGCGCAGCGTGCTCGGCCCGGAAGATGTGCGACGAAGCTGCGCCGTAGGGTCCGTCCAGGTAGATCTGACGCAAAAAAACTAGTAAAAGACTAGTAATACTAGTAGCAGGTGTCAGGCATTCTATTTTAGACCTTATATTTATGTGAAAAAGGAGGGAAACGAGCAAGCGAGTCACCAAATGGTAAGTGATTACTGCAACCCACAAACACCCACAACATCAGAGGAATTGCAAGTGCGCTGCCGGCTTTTGAGAGAAGAGTAAGCTCGTTCTTTGAAGGCTTCCCGAGCTGACTCCTCGTCGAAGAACTCACGGTGATACATTTCCAACTATCAAGATATAATTAAGGGTTCGTAACGTGTTTCCTGTCTTATGATGGAAGGGTCTATGGTCTTGAGAACGCAAACCTGGGTCACAGATCCAATTACGATTACATGGTATAAATAACAAGCATATGTTTAGACAATTAGATTGGTGATGGAATAGAATGCTCCTACCTCCAGTGGCTTCCCGACCGGATAGTTGGCGAAGGTGTCACCGCTCGCTTCACTCGGGCTCTGCACCGTGATGGCTGGGGGGCACTCAACATCCTTGTCGGGAGACAGACTCTTGGACAAGCGGCGCCGGGCTGGATGTAGAAAAACACACGTGTTTTAGTATTGGACATCAGGACGCCGGTGGCCAAAAGACTAAAGACAATGACGATATGGAGAGGGAGCGAAGGGTGCTATCAGTGAAGGCTAATATGATAGCCCGCAGGTTCACTCATTGCTTTGGAGCGGTGAAGATAACCCTGTTTAGAGCGTACTGCAAGTCTCTGTGTACAAGTAGCCTGTGGGTAAAATACGTCCAAAAAGCATTCAGTGCCCTTCGCGTCCAATTTAATAATGCGTTCAGGGTGCTGTTAGGTCTGCCTAGCTTCTGTAGTGCGTCGGGAATGTTCGCGGGGGCAAGGGTTGACTGCTTTTACGCAACACTCCGTAAGCGATGTACTTCCCTGGTGCGTAGAATGCGGGCCAGCTCCAACAGTATCCTCGCAATTATCGCGGACAGGTTTGACTGTCCCTACATGATTCGTTGTTGTGGTTTGCAAGCTCCAGCAAAAAAAAGGGAGAGATATCTGTGACTCCTATAGCTCTTTCCCGTTTACTGACTTGTATTTGAGAGGTTTTAAGAGTTCTAATTACAGATTCTGAAAATCTGATGCCAAAGTAAGGCGAAAAAAGTGTGCGAAACTGTCCGTATAGGGTCCGTATCTCATGTTAATTAACTTCTGTTTCACCGTAAGGCCAGCCAGCTATCAGGTTCTGAACTCCATGTGTTTGGGAACTCAGAACTATATTGTTCTGTGGGTGGGAAGACCTAAGTTATAGAATACATCCAGGAAATGTCTCTTAGAAGCTACAAGACAATGGTTTTAAGGCACGTGGATATGTATTCACTCTCATAGAGTGTACATTCACATTAAACTGAAACTGAGAACCTCCTAGAGGTCTCCTCATAGGGGTCTTTACTTCAAAAAACGCGCACACCCACGCACACACGCGCGCACACACACACACTCACACACACACACACACATATCACACGCGGTTTTTTTATTAGTTTATTTGGTATATTCATCATATTTTATTTTTTAATTTTTAAAAGTATTTGGTCAATGAAAATGTTTAACGCCTGCATGATACATAACATTTACTTTTTTGGTAAATAAATTATTCTTATTCTTATTGCGAGTATGTAATCTTACCAACTGTGAGTATGCTCTCGTTGGAACGACGACGTTCGCAGTTCTCCATGCTCGGCGTCTTGAACGCGATGATCGTCGGCTTTGTCCGCATGTACCTGCAACGTGCTTGGACGTGGTTACAAGGGAAAATACAATTTTGTAAGCAACCACCATTGCTACCTACCATTTTCCTAATAGCTATCGGCTATCTTCGGTTTTCTATGACACGCGAGTGACATTAAATATACTGTCAGTTGCGAGTGCAAGCGTGATAGCAATAGCCAGCCGAAGGCTATTAAGAAGCTGGGAATACTGTAGCGGCGGTTTATGAGCAAATATTGGATCATGTCACCAATTTTACTTCGAAAAGCACTCTCATTTATTACCTAAACTTCGTGAAACCACAAGTAATTTAAGATTTTGAAAACAAAATAGCGGATTTTAAAGCGAAATTCTTAAAACAAATGCAGTCGGCTTTTCTCTATTTTAAAAAGTTGCCAAGCCTGCACGAGGTAAGGGATGCGAAGGGCAATCGTTACCTGAAGCTATGCGCCAGCGCACGGTTCTGCGGGCTGCGGTAGGCGAGCCCGAGCGCGGAGCGGCGCGCGTGCGCCATGGAGCTCACGTCGAAGCTGCGCTCCGACTCCGAGCGCGGGTAGTCCTGCAACCTGCATATAGACATCGAATATATATAGTCCGTATCAATTGAAACGCCCAAAGGAGTAAACAAATTAGTACTATTTGACATATAACCTCAAATATTCATCAAGCGTGTTTGTATGTAAAACATAGTATAATTAGTTATCTAATGTTAAACTTAATGTGAAAGTAAAGATCAAGGGTACAAATCATTGCTAAGATCTCACGTGATTATCGAGTAATAATGACAAATTGGTTCGTTAGGTTGTGTTTACATCTTTGCCAATTTCTATTGGCACAGACTATATACATAAAGGGTCCGTTACTTTGAAGCAATTTGATATTTATTATAGTGTGTGTGTTTTTTTTCTAGTAACTAGTTTCATTGCCTATGGCTACTTATATGAGTCTAAATAACTTATTTATCAAAGACTAGGAGGATACCTGCGAATTCGTACGCACATAATTAGTTTCCCGCTACGCCGCATTTCTTCCGTTCTCCCGTTGGGGATCGATTTGGAAGATATCTTCCCCCCCCCCTTAGGGTACCAAAGGAATACTCTCTCTCCCAATTTCAAGTCCCTCAGACCAGCGATTAAGGCTGTGCGATGTCAGTCAGTCAGTCATTCAATCATCTTTATATCCCTGTGTGCAATAGGATGTAATCAAGGCAATATACTTTGAACTCTGTTGCAATAATAATAAGGTTTATTTTCATATGTTCATAAACTGAAAATGGCATTTTCGAACAATCGCAATTGAACTTTATTCCCGTGATTGTAGATTCAAAGTCCCAGTTACAAAAAACTCCCATTTTGCAGTCTAATTTGAATAAATTCCCAGCACTTACGCGAGCAGCCTCTGTTTGTTCTTGTCATTGTTGTGGACATCCGGCATAGAGCGAGACTTCTCCAGGTGGCGATTCGGAATCTGCAGGGCGGGGTGTCCGTTGGAGGGTGATAAGGCTGGGGACGAAGTTGGCTGTTAGAATGACGTGGTAAGTCTAGCTGGTAGTGACACTGCCTACAAAGCTAACAGACCCAGGTTCAATACTAGATATCGGCAAATATTTGTATGATGAGCGCGAGTCAGTTCAGTCTCGGGTGTTTTCTATTTTTTTATTTTTTTTATGGCATAGGTAGGCAAACGAGCACACAGGCCACCTGATGGTAAGTGGAAACTGTGACCCATAGACATTCGCATTCACAAGACTGCATATGCACTGCCAACCCTGAGGACTAAGATGGAATGCCTCTATGCTAGTCATTTCAGCGGCTGTCTTATCTCCAAATCAGAACACAACAATGCGAACACTGCTGCTTGGCGGTAGGTTAATGGATAAGATGGTGGTACCAAAACGGACGGACCCTGCACAAGGTCCTCCCACAAGTAATATATTTCTCTGTATAACAATGTTTAGCCCCGCCTGAACGTTTAATTTTTTATTAATTTATGTCTCATAGTCTACGCTAGATACACTCGCGGTCAAATAATACGGGTCAGAATGCGTTTTTCATACTAATGAGGCTATTTGGAAGCCTTGGTTCCTCGCCAGGAGATGCTTTTAGTGAAATCTGATGATGGACACCCCGAGCATCGATACAGGACTTCCAGATTGCCTAAGATACCCAACGGATTGAATCTGCGGTTAACGCCGGAATTGTGCATGTTCAGAAAAACATAAAATGGCAATAAAATGTAAGGAAATCCAAATGCTGACCCATGCTCTCTCGCTGTGGTGTTAACTGATTGTGCGATCTGTTAGGTATCTTAAGCACTTTTGACCTCCACTGTTTAACCTCGGAGTATCCACCATTAAACCTCGCTGAAAACATGCCTGTGTCCAGGAACCAAGGCTTCGAAACAGCCTCGTTTGTATGAAAAACGCACTCTGACCCGTATTATTTGACCGAGAGTGTATTAAGTTTACAAAAAAACATAAAACTGTCAAGCCTGCTTCATAAGCCAATCAATCGGTAAATGTTTATAAATTAACGCAACCCAGTCGAAAACTATTTATTATATCAAAATGAAAACATATTTTTTATATCACATAAAAAGATCACAACACTACTCTGAATCTCTTACCATTAAGGTTCATTTACCTTTGAAGTCCATCTCGTTTTCCTCATCCACCGTGAACCCTGGATTGGAGTACTCCTTGACTTCGGGAGAGAAGTCCACTGAACGCTTCTTGCCGTCTCCTGAGGAGGCCTTGCGCTTGCTTTTGTTGCTCTGGTTAGAACTGGTTCTGGTCACTTTTCTAAGGATATATCAATCAAGTACACATAAAGCAATGAACGATATCTTAACGTGCACAAATACTTGATTTTCAGTGCGTCTCTATATAAATTATAAAATGGAAAAAGATTACTAAAACAATGTAATTGAAGAAAACTTGTGCTATCTCCAAGACTTACTCCCAAAATACAAAAAATTCAAAATACCAGACTACTCTTTTTACCAGATTATCAAATCACTCGAAATTATAGGTAAAGATGATCCTTACCTAACATTTTACTGTACATACAGTACTGTACGTACATCTGTAAAGAGTGATATGCTACTAAAGGTATTAGACATCTAATACCTAATAATTCGGTTACTTATCACATGACATGTATTTCCTCTTCACATATCGTCGGTGAATCGGCAACACCGCGTAAGTAACATTTTTAATAAGGAGCAAATTACACCTTTTTAATATGGACGTAAGGTTTATTTTGCTCTATCATTAATTTGTTACTTACGCGGTTTAGCATTATCACCGACGATATTATTATGTTCATTGCATAAGGAAGTAAATAAACGTCATCTTTACCTGCTTGTAGTTCATTGCTCATTAAAAAGAGTATATAGTTGACGACGCGCTGGCCTAGTTGGTTTGGTAGTGACCCTGCCTACGAAGCTAGCGGTCCTGGGTTCAAATCCCAGTAAGGGCAGATATTTGTGTGATGAGCGCGAATATTTGTTCCCGAGTCATGGATGTTTCCTATGTATTTAATTTAAGTATATATTTTTCTATATAAGTATTTATATCGTTGTCTAGTACCCATAATACAAGCCTAGAGCTTAAATTGGGACTAGGTCAATTGGTGTGACATTGTCCCCTGATATTTATTATTTAATATAAAATCTCGGTTATCTTACTCATGCTCTGCAGCCACCTCCCCGGCGTGTAGTCTGGCGTGTTCCTTCTCGAAGTACTCGTAGAGAGTGTTGGTCCACTGTCCAACGCCGCGAATGTGCAGCCAAATGTAATCTGTAAATAACGGGAATACGGTGTTTCCATAACACAGAGGGAGTTGTAACCTCTAGCAACTATTGTAGGGCCATCACCAAGTAACCGTCGGAGCAGTAAATCATTTTATCGGAGTCTCTCGCTCGTACTCGTGGAGCTTATGGCGAGCGTAAGGGATGCGTGTAGTTAGATTAGTGGCCATGTTATGAACAGACATAACCTGATGGCCCTAACCCCTTTTCGCGATTGTCCAGCATAACAGGAGTATTTCGTCGGAGAAACTGCAAAACCGCGTAAGTAACATTTTAAATAAGGAGCAAAATGCACCTTTTCAATCAGCCAGTAAGATTTATTTTGCTCTATCATAAATTTGTTAGTTACGCGGTTTTGCAGTATCACCGACGATTTTTTTTTATGGCTTGGTAAGGCAAACGAGCACACAGGCCACCTGATGGTAAGTGGAAACTGTGACCCATGGATTTTACACCTTGAAGCGAGCTACATCGGCTTGGCTTTCTTACTTATACTCGTACCATTACCAATACCATTACCATTACCATTACCATTGTTATGCCTAAGTTAAACTTTTCTGAATAAACATTTTCATTTTCATTTTCATTTTTCGTCTGGCAGTTGCGTGCTACACAGCCCATACAATAATGTACTATTTTATGCCAGAAGAGGTAAACAAGTCGGCATGTCACTTGTAGCACACTAGAAGAATCTCACGCAGCCAGCTTTAGAGAAGAGTAGGTTCGTTCCTTTTTTCTCCCTTTCCTTCCTGGTCGAGAGCGTCGGTTGCCTTTATCTTACACACTTTATCTTAATTATCCTACCAAGTTCAAGCTCCAGCGGTTGCCATGTACCAATGCATTTCTCTTAGTTAAGTACTCGATGCTCCAAATTATCATCATTTAACTAAGCCAGGCTCTTGTCGGTGGAGTAATTGCCACGACATGACATTGGTCTAATTTATCTGAAGTAAGTAAGCAAGGGAATAAAAGCTTGTAGTACTATTAGGCGATGGGCTTGCAACCTGTCACTAATACGCTGGTAAACATCTTAGCCTATTTGTGAAGAATGTGGTTACAGAATTATCAACAAGTTTTTAAAGTTGTAGGTAATTCTGTAGCTCTGCCTACCCCACTCTGGGATTACAGGCGTGAAGGTATGTATGTATGTATGTAAGTAAGCAAGATGCTCCTACGGTAAAGGAGAAAACATCAAACCTGCACTTTAGAACAGACTGTGGCAATTGCCCTAAAGATCCTACAGGATCGAAATGTATCGGAAAGGGCCCATCTGTCTAAAGACTAAGATTTATAGGTACCTTCCTGGTCAGGCGCGCTGCTGATGGTGAAGGGGTGCCACTCGTAGCGCGCGATGGCGGGCACGTTCACGAACACGTAGTCGCCAGCGTGAAAGTCGAACAGCGCTGGCCGCCGCACCACCAGGTGCGTCACGCGGGACGGCAGCAGGATGCCCGACGAGATGTACGTCTTGCCGTGCTGCGATCTGAGGAAAAGTTACAAGACAATACTTTGGCATGACGAACTGTATGTAAAATAAGATGGAGTGACGACCTTGTAAGGATCGCGGGAACGCGGTGGATGCGAAAAGCACAAGACCGGTCTGAGTGGAGAGCCCTGGAAGAGGCCTATGTCCAGCAGTGGATGTCTTTCGGCTGACATGATGATGATGATGATGACTTTGGCATGGAGTTAGCATCCGAACACACAGGCCACCTGATGGTTAAAAAAATCTGTGACCTATAGACATTTGTATTCTTAAGACCAAGTTGTCAACCCTGAGGACTGAGATGGAATTCCTCTATGCTAGTCATTTCACCGGTTGTCTTATTCCCACAGTGGAACACGGATAAGATAGTGGTAGCGATCCGGACGGACCTTACACATCACTTCTACCTTGTCTCTTTATTGTACACTACGGAGAGGTACTATTTGAAGCCAGTGGATAGTTTTGTCTTGAAAAAATACCTTAAGTGAATCATTATATGTCGCAATTATATCCTAAAGGTGATATATAACTTTTTATTCTTACAAATTTTCCGCCTTATTGACAGTGATATAACTGTAGATCTAGCAGATATAAACAATACTATAATTAATATTAACAATATTATAAGGCTGCATAACCACTACTTAACGGATTCTCTATAAAATATAGCAGACCGCATGAATATATAAAACCAAACAGAGGTATAAGGGTGCGGCTCCACTGAGGCGGAGACGAGAGGAGCGGAGCGGAGCTGTGCCAATATTAACCAATGGAATCTAAACTAACGTGCGCAAGGCGCGCTCGACGTGACCGCATGCGCCTTTTATTGGTTAATATTGGCACAGCTCCGCTCCGCTCCTCTCGTCTCCGCCTCAGTGGAGCCGCATCCTAAGGCCTTTGGTCTACAATAAACTTAACAAACCAGCAGCTGACCATCATATCATGATCACAAAATTCAAACAGTTGCTAAAAGTCCACGAATCTTATTACACTGGATGTTGCTAGCTTTACCTCATGCCTACAAGCCGTAGGATCCTCTCACCGATGTAGAGAACACCTGGCAGCGTGAACCATTTCCAGAAGTTGGGAGCATGGAACAGGAGAAGCAGCCAAAACGGCACGTACAGCAGATGCGTCCAGTAGAAGATCTTGGTAACAAAACAGAAAAAATAAATGAAGATGATGGTTTTGTAAGACTGTCACGTACCCAACCATACTTGGTTAAGTTGACGACACAACTGGGCTTCAAGTAATAAGTTAGGTACGCCATGCAAACTAAATTGTCACCTTTAACCTGTCATCGTTGTCAATATGGTAAGATACCCCATCTTGGATGCCTTGGTTCTGCAGTGTGACGGTTACGAATTTGTCCCAAATTTATCGCATGGGGGACCGTTTTTGATTATAGAAGTTTAGTTATGTGTACACTTATTATATTTTTTATGGAGATCGCTCAGTTAAAATCCCATTTTTTCAATTGTACAGCAAGAGAAACTGAAATCATAGGTCTTATTCATATTGTGACAAGAGCCAAAAAGTACGTCTTTCGATTTCTTTTACTGTACATAAAGTCTATTCCTCACCTCAAAACTGCCCCCCCTCCTAATAAACGGCTGGCTGCACACACACATGACGGTCAGTATGGCGACGAGCGCCACCCCCGTGGGGTTGGCGCAGCCCCCCACCATCCCGAACAACCCAGGCCGCTCCGTCAGGATCCACTCCCACGTGGAGAAGTTCTGCGCGTTCAGGACTGGGTCGTTTACCACCATTACACCTGGAAATAGTTTAAGTGTTGCATTAGACACCTGCATGGTCTCAAAATTGGATCTGTGGGCAGTGGGTATTCCAGAGGCAATATTTCTTTTGGCAAAATTTATTCGATTTCTGAATCTCACTGATGAATGATTCAGGCAATGATCTCATTTACGGAGGTACTTCATATGTGAACATTTGATATGTGTGACTTGGTACTTGGTATTTGATATGTGAACATTTCAGCTACGTCTGTTAAATCTCACGGATGCTGTTGGGCCATACCTGTGTGCGTAGATGCACGTGAATGCAGGGATCATCTGAGTGCTTTACTGTCGCCATTTAGCATCTAGTAGTGTGCATGTCTACACGCGTTATAACTACAAGTATGGCCTACCCGCATTCGTGAGGTAAAACAACTGTATTTGGTGAGCTTTAATCACCGTTCAATTTTCAAAAACCGTACCACAGATTATCAATGTTGTTTTTGTAAAAAAAATGAAAACTCGACTTACTAAAGTTACAAATATGCATCACCGTGTGCACCACGCTGTAGAGTCCGATGAGCACGCCCGTCAGCTTGTGCAGGTAGATGTGGTTGTCCAGTGGTAGGAAGCTGCTGGCGCCGCGCACGCGCAGCTGCGTGATGGACAGCCGCAGCATCAGCACCAGCACCCAGGCACAGTTGAAGTTGAGACACTGGCCTAGGAAATATAGCTGGGTTATTTTTTAAATTATCGGTTATCCTGTGTGGTTGCCGGGTTAGAATAGTGCCACTCCTTGTCTTCCCGTGGATCTCGTAAGAGGCGACTAAGGGAATATAGGCGTAGTACTGTTAGGCGATGGGCTTGCAACCTGTCACTAATATGCTGGTAAACATCTTAGCCTATTTGTGCAAATTGTGGTTACTAAATTATCAACAAATTTTTAAAGTTGTAATTCTGTAGCTCTGCCTAGCCCGCTCTGGGATTACAGGCGTGAAGGTATGTGTATACATACCTACATGTATTTTTTTATTGCAGTAAAATGTTTCAATCTGCCACGATCGTATTATTTTTTCTGTATTTCGAAATCAAATTACGGGTATGTGCATATTATATGAAAAGTGAGTATTATGAAATAGAAATAATTAATAACAGCAGCCCACAGATACTAAAGATTGTCTTTATTGATTTGTTCAAAATATCTGAAACATCTCTTGACTGGCTAGCGCACTAAATCAAAAGGAGTTTTTGGCTTATGTTTAATTAAATACAGACTTTAATCAATAATGCCCGTTGCTAATATTTAAACAAGGGATAGATGAGGTTGGTTAGGAGGACCGTTAATATTATGTTCGTCATGTCAACCGTGAATACTATTAGTCGATGATCAATTTTTCTTGAAAATAGTTTCTAACCGTTTGTGTTTAATATTTTTGTTTGCGTTTGCGTTTGTATTAAATAACACCTTAAATTAAAATTTGACACATTTTGAATTCGACAAATATTAAACTTCTTATCTATCCACGGAATATTGTGAATGGGCAACGTCAATGCAGGAGAGTCATTAAGTCTTATTTAAATTCATTTTCTCACAAAAATTGCAATGAACTTACAGAATGCATCAATTACTGGCAAAAAGTCTTACCACAAGCCCTCGCCATGATAACATAACCATTCGAGTTCTGATACTCCACGCAGCGCGCCACGAACAGCCCAAGGTTCACCAGGAAGAACCCCGCGGTAAACAGGAGGAACACGTAGTTGTTCTTGAAGTAAGGTACGGAGAGCTGGTAGGGCTTCAGCGAGGAGAGCCAGTGCCGGAGCGAGGTGCGCTGGGGCTGGGGGGCGGGGACCAGCCAGCGGTCGATGCTGGAAGAAAAGTTGGATGATGTATTTTGGCATGGAGAAGCTGAAAGAGCACACATGATTTAGTTTTGTGACAATTCTGAGTTTTGACACATTTTTCTGCTCAACTACGCATGAATATATTAATTTTTGGTTTTATGTAAGATTCATTGTTTTATATAATGCTAGGTTAAGTTTAATATTGTATAATATCATTAGCGTTTCTTCTCAGCTGCAGCAGTGGTCTCTTGCGAAGCGCTGGTAGATTTTTGACGTGTAAAAGTGTCCGTGCGGCCTACTTACTGAATAAACAAATTTTATCTTTTTTATCTTTTAGGAATGCTGTCCCTTATTCCCCAATCCTGACAATATTAGATGAACAGTGAAAATTCGGTATACATTGCAAAGTTATCAAATTTTCATATGACTGGCATTCATAGAAGATGCGCATTGTACATCGACTAACTCCTGTCCTTGTCAAGATACCTACCTTTTGAACTAAGAGTAAGCAGAATTGGTTTATGAATTAATCGTGGAGTGATCTAGTAGCCAAATTAAAAACCATGAATACTAAATAATTCAAACATAAGATTGTTGTATTTCACGGAAGCCTATCCTGGTTTATAAAGATTAATTTTGATTAACCTAAACATGGAGGAAGTATATCGTCACTGAAACTGCAAAACCGCGTAAGTAACATTTTAAATAAGGAGCAAAATGCACCTTTTTAATAAGACAGTAAGGTTTATTTTACTCTATCATTGCAGTATCACCGACGATATCTGAAAGAGCGAATAACACTACTTCACTAATACATCCCACTCTGTCTATAATTTAATTAATTTCCTATAGGTTTACTAAACAGTCCTACCTGATGGTCAAATTATGCAGCAATCCCCCATGCCTGTCCAACTGCCTCCGCAGCGCTTCATACGTGATGGCCCCTCGCTGCTCCGTATCAGCGTCTTCAAACATGGCCGACGTCAGTTCTAGAAGCTGCTGCTCGCTGAAGCTCATGCCATTTTCCTCCATACATGCTCTCATTACATGCTGGAGTTCACGATGCTGAATCAGGCCGTCACCTGCAGAAAAAAATACTGCATGTAAATAATTGTAATGAGGTTATCGTCGTCGTTAGCATAGTGGCAAAAGCGCTTCAATAGCAACAATAATAGGTAATCCTATGTGCATCTAGCCATGGTTAAGAGCTTAACTTTCGTTGCAAACGATAGCTTATATTATTTAATCCGTCGACCGTTGTCCAAAAATAATTTCATACAGCACTGTATGTATAATACTTTCATTCAAAACGATTTCAAATTCCTGTACTTAGGTTACACTTAAATAGCCCAAATTGTGTAAGTCATCGCAAAAATTCCTCTAAGAATTGGTTTCATTGCGCAATAGGCCGAATGTTTTTCGTGCTACATTGCGTCGCTGCTATAGCTCTCGGCTCAAAAATATTAAAACAACTCGTCGATGGATTGCTACAAACGTGCGGGCTTCGGCCAATAAAACAGTCTTTAAGTTATGTTTTTTGATGCTATAGAGAAGGCAGCGAGTCCTTAGGCCACTCGATGGCTAGTGGACTCAGAGGTTCATACGGACACACACCAAGATATTTGCAATCTCAGATCTGATAGTAGTTGTAGCTCCTATTATTTCAAACTCACCATCCTGATCATAGACCTTGAACAGGAACCGTATCTTTTCCTCAGGCGAGTTCCCCGCGAAGCGGTGCACGGCTGCGATGAACTCCTGCAGGGAGATGGCTCCCGAATCGTCTTCATCGAAGATTTGGAATACGCGTTCCGTGAAAAAAGGCTGGAAGGAGAAGTTTATATCAAAAATAAACTGTTATAACCGCCACTGAAGACGAGTTACGATGCTGCGTAGTATTTTAGGAAATATTGTCTCATTCTGTAGCTCAAACGCATTGACAGCTTGAGCTAGAATACGTTCTACTTCTTAGACACTATTCCTGCTCTCCTAAACTACAATGAAATGCTTATCAACGTTGTTAAGTTCCGTGAGACTCTTAGTATAATTACAATACGCATGTTTATTATATAAATACTAGATTTCTGAAAAATAAGATGGTTTACTTAAAACCATTGTGTTATTTGAAATACTACACCAAAAGTATATTTAATTTGAGAAGATCGTCGGTTACGTAAAATACTTACATTTTTGGAGACAAGAATCTTCTCGAACTGTTCTCTGGTGATCTCCTTCTGGTCTCCCACCGTCTGCCTGAATAGCTGTTCCAGCTGGTCTACGCTGTGCCGGTCAAAACCAACACGCGGCCTGTGAAAAACCATATAAATAGTTAAAAACACACTCATATCTATAGTTATTTTTTTAATCTTTATTCCATACATTTGTATTGAGCTGTTACGAAGGATTTGAAAAACATATTTTTAAGGTTAGTTAGGTAAGTACCTAGTTCAAAACAGATTTTTCTCTTTTTGAGCAATCATAGTTTAATTAATTAGGACCATCATTCATCATATGACTCTAACATTCCTCTAAGGCAGACGAATTAATTAAATGTATGTGATATGTTATAAGGATCTTAAAAGGATCGCGGGAAGGATACGAAAAGCACAAGACCGGTCTAGGTGGAGAGCCTTGGGGGAGGCCTATGTCCAGCAGTGGACGTCTTTCGGCTGACATGATGATGATGTTGAGATGTTATAGATACAGATACTTACATTGGTGGATATACAAGATATGCAAGTTCGTACCCATTTTGTGTAGATGTGTTTTGCGATGGATGGTTAGCCAGTTGTTAAATCAGGGAAATAAGACCAAGGAAATTTTACATTAGCTACTCATAATTAGCAATGTACAAGTTGCAGAACATTCTCAGAAGTTAAGAAATCTTCTCAAGAAATTACTGAGAATATTATCAAAAACATTTGACCGCATTGAGAATGTTCCCTTTCCATACAAATAAGAATACTCCTAGAAAGCCCCGAGAATTTCTTATAAGAAACTTTAAATTTGAGAAGTTACTTTTTTGTACATAGCTTCTCATAATATAAATGAAAAGCCAGCTTTAAAAACCAGAATCCATTTTTATAGTGTTGTCGATATTATCTACTTACCTATAATATTAATTATAATAAATAAATATCATGAAACAAGCTAACACAAATTAACCTAGTCCCAGACTAAGCTCTAGGCTTGTACTTTGGGTACTAGACATAAACATACTTATATAGAGAAATATATACTCAAATACATAGAAAACACCCATGACTCGGGAACAAATATTCGCGCTCATCACACAAATATCTGCCCTTACCGGGATTTGAACCCAGGACTGCTAGCTTCGTAGGCAGGATAATAATTGTCATTTTGCCATTATTGTTATTTCAATTTTAACAATTAACCCATAATGGTGAAAGGATTCTAACGATACCACACACATCTAAATCGGCTCAGGCGTTTAGACGTTATGGACAAACATACATGATCCCTGAAAACACTACACTCCTTTTTTGGACAGTCGTGTAAAAAACAAGAATCCTTGACTACGCAGCGAAGATCATTAATCATCCCCATCTCCTTGTTCGCACCGATAACTAACAAGATGATGGCAACTTGTGGGAGGACCTTGTGCAGGGTCCGTCCGGGTTGGTACCACCATCTTATCCATTAACCTACCGCCCAGCAGCAGTGTTCGCATTGTTGTGTTCCGGTTTGGGGATAAGACAGCCGGTGAAATTACTAGCAATGGAGGCATTCCATCTTAGTCCTCAGGGTTGGCAACGCATTTGCAGTCTTGTGAATGCGAATGTCTATGGGTCACAGTTTCCACTTACCATCAGGTGGCCTGTGTGCTCGTTTGCATTACCATGCCATAAAAAAAAAAAACTTTGATAAGTAGTTCTTTACCTGGCGCTGGAGACTGTTGACAGGATATCCATTACGTCATCAACCGTTGCGTAACCGTCACCATCTGTGTCCACCACTTTAAACAGTTTAGCTGTCACCTGGAACACCATCAGTAAACTGTTAGCTGTATAAACTAGTTTTGGTACTCCGGATTAAAATCTAGCAGATAATTATTATAATGTCTTGGTGAGACTATACAGGGTTATTGGTAAGTCGACCTATTCACCTCTAGGGGTTATGGGAGATGTCATTTGCAATCATTTCGGTCCCATAATACCCTATGCAAAAGTGAACCATTACTAAGATAATTAAAATTTAAGTTTTTTGCTAAAAAAAAGTCATGAACGCATCATCAAAAATTAACATAAAAAAAAACACTTAAAATCATTTTTTTAAATAGCTTTTGTACAAGTTAAAATTGCGTTTCTTGTGCAATATTAACAATAGAATTATTTGTACACGTTTAGTAATGCGAGACCAAAAAGAAAAGAAAAAAACATGTTTTTTTATCAGTTTATCCAACATAAATGACACAAAAACAGAAAAAATTACTTATTTTTGCGTAGGGTTTTATGGGACTAAAATGATTGCATATGATCTCCCCATAAGCCCTAGAGGGGAATAGGTCGACTTACCAATAACCCTGTATACCTATCTGTATGTCCCTTGAGGTTCTGTACATCTTAGGGTTGAAATTACAACGCATGCTCCTCGACTTGTAAACTAGGTACTAAGTAGTCGATTTCGTTGTGAATATTACTTGCTCGTTTATTCTAATAAACATTAATCAGTGAGGAATGATAAACAAACTATCAGCTGTTTTCCAGCTGAAGATACTCACCAGGCGGTTGCTGAGGATGAGATGGAAGCTGTCAAGCGAGATGTGCTCACTGCCGCAAGTGATATAGGCAATGCTTTCGAGGTGTTCTATCAGCTCCAGCTGTTTGTCCTCTCTGAAGAGAAAAGAATACCTTGAGAGAGCATGAAGAAGTGAAATAGCACGCAAGCCACTTGATGATAAGTGAGTTCTGGGGATAGATATTTGCAATCTCAAGACGGCACACTCAAGCCTGCGATCTTGAGACGGAAAAAGCGTTGCCAACTCTTAAGATGAAGATGGCAGATTTATTGTATTGTATTGTATAGTCACTTTGGTCAGAAGATGAAGTAACTAGTGATTGGAAACTTTTATTAAATTAACTATTACCTAATTGTGAGAAAGGGACAGGTAACTATCAACTTTTTCTAGCAACTCTTGAGTGAACAAAATCGTTTAAATAAGAGTGAAAAAAGTAGACAAAACATAGGTTGTGCTTAAAATTAGGTTAAAAAAAGAATTTTGAAAAGTTATTCTTTTTTTTTTTTATGGTATCGGAGGCAAACGAGCAGACGGATCGCCTGATGGAAAGCCATTACCGTCACCCATAGACACCTGCAGCACCAGAGGAGTCACAGGTGCGTTGCCGGCCTTTCAAATGAGAGTACGATCTTTTCTTGAAGGTTTGAAGGTCGTAACGGTCCGGAAATACCGCAGGCGACAGACCATTCCACAGTTTAGTTGTGCGAGGCTAGAAATTCCGTGTGAAACGCACAGTTGTGGACTGCCAACCATCTAAATGAAGGTGGTGGAATTACTGTCGCGTAGGACGAAGGCGGAAGGATGCGGCAGGAATTAATCCGAACAGCTCCTCGGAGCACTCCCCGTTGTACAAGCGATAGAGAATGCAGAGTGAGGCTACATCTCTACGCAGCGCCAAGGAGTCAAGCCGATCAGAAGTACGCTGGCAGCCGACAATTCGAGCGGCTCTCCGCTGGATGCGGTCCAGAGGGAGAAGCTGGTTTTGGGGAGCCCCAGCCCACAGATGAGAGCAGTATTCCATATGTGGCCGTACCTGCGCCTTGTACAGCTGCAGGCGGTGGGCCGGAGTGAAATACTGTCTCGATCTGTTGAGCACACCGAGCTTCTTCGAGGCCAATTTGGCCTTACCCTCTAAATGACCGCGGAACTGGACGTCACTCGAAATGTTGACACCGAGGATTCCGATACTGGCTGAGGCAGTGAGGGGAGTGCTCTCAAAACGAGGAGATGCATCGAACGCCAACTTCTTAGCGGTGAACGCGCAAACTTGAGTCTTTGTGGGGTTAAAACGGACTAAATTAAGTCGACCCCATTCTGAAACTTTTTTAAGAGAAGTCTCAATTTCAGACACAAGTTTGATTCATGAAGCGCCTGAATAAAATATTAGTAAACTATACCATAATTTGTTAAAACCATTAACATTGCTAGAAAAACGTTTCTCCCAAAGACTCACATTTGCGTTACCCCTATTAAACCTAACCTAACCTAACCTACCCATATTTTCAAAAAACTGAAATTTCATTGTTTTTTTCCACCAAAATTAAATTATCTGAAAATATATTTCAAAGCACTTCAAAATGCCCTGGGACGATGGCCAACTTTCGTTGAGAAGTGGCACCAAGCTGTTCTTATACGGGCAACTTTACGGGGATTTATAGCCGGCCACTATAGCTGTCTTACACTAATTTTATTTAATAGATCAAGGGCTGAATTTTCAATCTCCAGGTAACACTATCTGTCGGGTAAATTCTATTTAGGTCTTTCCTTATCTTTCTTACAAAGAAAAGGACAGAGCTACAATTTACCTGATGGATAGTGTTATATGGAGATTGAAAAATCAGCCCTAAAACATCCTTAGGCAATTACTGCTCAAATAATTGTGATAGACCAAAAAAAATACTCACGGTTTTTACATCCTAATTCGAAAAAACAGGTAATTTTAAGAGACCAAATTCATTAATTTTGTATGTGACCCTTTTTTTTTTTTAATATCCTTATTTATTTAACATGTATTGTGATGGTGTGTAATAAAACATACTATTTCAAGCGGTTTTCACCTAACCCGTAAGATAGAAGGAGGAGATAGGTAACCTAGGAGGGCTTCAAGCCGAAAACGAAAGTCAAACAAAGGTCAAATATACATTTGTCGAAATGTCCGAATATATAAATATTTCAAAAACGGAATAATGCAGAACGGCTTTAAAACCCTATTCTTTGAAATGGTTTTTGAACCTATTCTTTGAAATGGTTTTCGAATTAGAGTAATTTTAAAAATATGAACAATCCCAATTGACAAGATTTCATATTTTCAAGACTTTAATTTTACTCGTTTTATAGATACTGTTTGGAAGGAGGAAGACACTAATAGTTTTATTTTTTCCCTAGGATGTATAATTATTTTATTATTAATATATTAAGATGTTCTTATTCTAAAAGGGCGTAACTTCATTTCTACGACACAATGGACATATTACGTTAGTCCAATCTGTATAAAAAAAAAAGTTTTTCTTTTTAATAATGGCGGTCAACCGATCTCAAGTATCTATCCATCTGTCAATAGTGTCAATGTCAAACTTGAAGTATGACAGCTTTTTTTCTCGTGAAAAAGGCAATGGTCTTATAATTATCTATTCAGGCATAGTATTGGTAAAACTCGTTTTTTTTTTAACTTACTTGTAATTTTGTCAATAAAGAAAAATAAATCTAAATAAATATTTTGCCGTGTTCAGGAGGCAAAACCCTTTCGATTCGTTTAGTAATTTGCAGGTGTCACCAAAATGAAATGTTGTCAATTGTCCGTGTAAGCACATCTTAACAAGTTGAACAGAATAAACCTTCTCAGCATCGAACGTTGTTACTACCAGGACAATCTGGCATTCTTATTTATTATTATTCGTGATTTCTTCTATTCTGGGTGTTTTTAAGTTTTATTTTGTCATGTGTGTTAGTCTAGTTATAAGGTATTTGTAACTATGGGCCTTGTTGCTCGAAATTAAAGTTTATTATTATTATTTCATCAACTTGTTGTACGTTTAGCCATCCGTTGTATTTATTCATCTCTCAATCGCTCATAGGTTAACTGGAAGAGATCCCTTCATGGGATAAGTTTGCCTTTGTACTTACCTTTTGTGTTTCTGTTTCTTATTTTTGGTTTTAAATAAAGAGTTTACATACATACAAATTATAAAGTTCGACGCTAACAAATTCATAAACACTCAAACGATTTTCGAATCGTTAATACAATACAAATATAATTTTTAAACATGGCAGACATATTTCGTCACAACATTTGTTTACAACGCATAAATCACAACTGGTCAAGTTTTGAACGTAACAATATTGCTGACTCATTAAACATATTTAGACGGGAAGCAGGAAAATATTGATAGGAACAGAAACGTCCTGACTTAAATTAATAAGTGGTTTATGTTTACAATGTTTTTCTTAGAACCCTTGTTCCTACTTTTAGTTGGAACTAGCATAGCCCATGCTGCTGTAATACCTAGAAGGCGGCTCGCTCACAGGTTTACTGTTATTCTCAACGAGAACACGCTTTTTAGAGTTACCGAACATTGGGCCACTTGTTGGGCCACAAGTGCCTTAACTGTGGTCACCACAAGTGCCTTAACTGTGGTCACCACAAGTGCCTTAACTGTGGTCACCACAAGTGCCTTAACTGTGGTCACCACAAGTGCCCTAACTGTGGTCACCATAAGTGCCCTAACTGTGGTCACCACAAGTGCCTTAACTGTGGTCACCACAAGTGCCTTAACTGTGGTCACCACAAGTGCCTTAACTGTGGTCACCACAAGTGCCTAACTGTGGTCACCACAAGTGCCTTAACTGTGGTCGCCACAAGTGCCTTCAAGTGCCAGAAGTTAAAGTTATTAAGGTGATGTTACTCATTGGATAACGTACTTTCGATATCAGATTAAAGTTTTCTGATGTCTGTTAATACGGAATAACCGCCTGGCCACACTTAACGATTACACCCTGTATACGGGTTACGTTAGCACCTAGGACTGCCGGCGATCTTAGACTCTCATTCATTTAGTATGGAACGTATGGAAGGTATGGAACGTGCGGCAATAACGCTGCCACCGACGACTGAAGAGTTAAGTATCTTGGCGGGACTTCACGTATCGCTAACACTCTGACTGGTGATGATCAAGAATTACTCACGTGAGCCTGGCCTTGAGGAACTCGATCCAGTCAGCCTGCACCAGCTCCTCCTGCCGCTCCGTGTCGAAGAGTCGGAAGATACGGTCCAGGAGGTCCTGAAACAAACAGTCCGGTTAGATCTATAAGATGAACTGGTCATGCGAAACAAACATCCAATAAAAAAAATGACGAGGAACTTGCTTAATAGATGTTTTGAAAAAAATCATGCTTATACCAGCTAATCTCAAAAGCATTCAATTTTTTTTTAATTACGTTGACTTGTAATAGGCCATGTGGCGCTTAAACTCTTTAGCCAGCAGCAGATTGTTCGTTTATTTTCTCAGTAAATAATAATTTAGAAAAAAATATTACTTTTCAGGCTTTTATAAAGTTTCTGTTGTCAATTATTGCGTAAACTAAAAGACAATTAAGGTTACAAACCCTTTTTAGGTTATTACTAATTATAAAAAAAGTAAATGTTTGTTAAGACTGTCCGTCTAGAAGCACGCGTAAAGAAAAGGTATTTATTGTAGTTTGGGGTTATAAATCTAAGCACCTTAAAAATCATCTCCATAAATGTATTTTTACCTGTACTTTACCATTTATCGAAAGACTGTCCATGAATTTATTAAATAACTTAAGTAACTGAACAAAGAAGATATCAATTTAGCCCGAGCTTTAATTAATATTTACGATTAAACCATTAAAATTAATTGCAAAAATGTAAAACATAATGTATGATGTCGACAGTACTAACCCTTATGTAAAAGTTAGTAACGAACCCGCTTACATCTAAGAACTGTATATTTATCACAAAAACAATGTATTTAATTAATTTAAAACACTACAGTAATAACATCAAAACAAATTATCAAACGTCACCTACTTAAAGGTATTTTACTCTACGGTACTAAAACACTTTCTACCCTCACAAAAAAAGTCGATGAAGACGAATGATTTGTTTCTGATTCTTGTCTTTTTTGTGCGTGAGGTTTTCTTAACTTATTTGCATTGATTGCGTTTAAAAAAAATGGTACCTATAACATTATAAAAATTTAGATAGATACAATCTACCACACCAAAACTTGCACCTTTTGCTTTTACAACGACATCTAACGGATAATAAGGGTAAAAAAGCGCCATCTGTTGTCGAGTAGCATATCTCATATTATGAGTATACAGTATTTACAAGATTTCTAGAGAATATTGTTGTATATTCCGTCATAAAACTGTACCTTTTGTGTGTCTCCGTGTAACACATACACATAATAATAAGAAGGACTACATATATGTAAGAATAAGAATTAGGAAGTAGTAGAGGACTCCCGCGACTTCGAGTGGAAATAGTTCTCCGCTTCTTCCTCTATTTCTAACCATTGGGGCCAATTTTGGAAAAAATATTTTCTTTGTACACTCCTTAGATATCCAAGGAATATCCCCTCCAGATTTTGAGTCCCTACGTTTAACTGGCAAGATTTCGAAGTTGCCGCCCAAGATCATAAACACTTGAAAAGTCTCGTGCGAGCCCTATATCGTCGATGAAATTGCCAAACCGCGTAAGTAACATTTAAAAAAGGAGCAAAATGCACCTTTTTAATAAGACAGTAAGGTTTATTTTTCCCTACCATAAATTTGTTAGTTACGCAGTTTTGTAATATCACCGACGATATATCTCTCAGACGCGCTGGGCGAAGAAAGAAATCGTGGCTACGAAACATCCGGGAGTGGTCCGGTATCGCTTCCGTCGAAGAGCTGTTCCGGCTGGCTGCGGATAGGGACGAGTACAAGAAGCTGACGGCCAACCTTCGCGATTGAAGAGGCACTGGAAGAAGAAGAAGATATCTCTCATAACTCATAAGGCATGACAGGAAGACAATCATCATCATTATCAACTTCAACTTCAGCTTTTTAGGATTTTCGTTCTCTGTCTGTCAGTCGGATAAAGTTTTATATGTGATTCAAATGAACAAGTAAGTAGGTAGGTGTTAATTTCGTCTCAGCGCAGATCGCGATGTTTTATCAGTCACTCTCGCGCACGCTTCACACGATAGCGCTTGTCGGCGTCGACATCGATCATTCAACGCGGGCGGTATGCGCGCGCCAGTTTCGACGAGGGGGTTCCGTGCGATCGACTAATCAAAATGATGAGAATAAACCGCATAGTAATTTTAAATACATACATACATTCATAAACTCACGCCTTCATTCCCAGAGTGGGGTAGGCAGAGCTAAAGAATTACAAACAAGTCTTAAAACTTCTATATAATTCTGTAACCACATTTTGCACAAGTAGACTAAGATGTTTCCCAGTGTATTAGTGACATGTTGCAAGCCCATCGCCTAACAGTACTACAAGCCTTTATTCCCTAAGTCGCCTCTTACGACATCCACGGGTAGACATGGATTGGCACTATTCTAACCCGGCAACCACACGGCAAATTTTAAATATTTTTGGTTTAATCATACTGGTATGTTTTTAAATTATGTAGACTGTTATTTCATATGGAGTATATCCGTAAAACAGAAAAACCTGCGTAAAATACATTTTACTTTGTTATTCAATGATCAGTTTTAAATGTGTTATATACCTAGACACTAAAGTGTTAAACTTTAATAAATTTTCGACAAATTGTAAAGTATGTTGTTTGGAAGAAACGCTAAACTGCTCTCTGGCCCTTGACAAAATGCTTAGCTCTTTAAAATAAAAGATTTTCGAAAACTGTCACAATGTATAGAAATGACATGCCTTTACTTTTTCGATAACGATTACGTTTGTCGAATAAATTTTTCCAAGGCCATTGTCCTTATAAAATTAAACCATCAGTAAACCGTTCTGTAATTCTAATTCTGATTTTAATTAGTGGTTCTCACTCCTGTTAAGGTGTATTTCGCCAATGTCGAGTTATTTATAGACACTCCCATGTACTTATTAGAGAAATAAGTCCATGAATATCACACGCGAGGACAATAGGGAATATGCATGGATTTTAAAAATCGCATTTCTCATCAGAATATGAAAATACCGTAAAAGAGATCACCAAAACGGAAATTAAAATTAAAATCGGTCAAGAAATACGGAAGTTATAAGCATTTCAAACTTCTAATTAGACAGAGAGATCCGATGTGCACCGTGACGTCATTGTGCACTGCGGCCATATAAACTCCATGTAAAATTCCGTTTTTCTAGAAAGAGATAGGAACAAATCTTTGTTGGCTTATATCTTGGTTATTTTTATAGTTATTCAAAAAATGATTTTTGTGATCTGTTTGTTACATGAATCAGCTTCAATTAAAGCTGTAAAAAAAAACATGCATATTCCCTATTGACCGGTAAAAGAGTATTTTCTCTAATGGACCAAACAGAAGCACATATGAAGTTAGCTCCACGCGATTCTATCCAGTCCTTTAAACCGTTCTCCAAAAACTACGGAACCCCAATCCATCAAAGCTTGTATAACATCAACGAAGCAAGCTAATTGACTATGAGCTGTCATAGTGCTGACAACTGTCAAACTAATGTCATAATGACACTTGACAAGTGACAGCCGTGGGTAGACAAACACTTTTAAACGAATTTAAACCTTGATCCTAATTTCAAAGATTCAAATTTTATTTGTCTATAAAAGGATTAATGATTCATTTTGTTGGTAATTTGCGACGGTTAATTTAAATAAATAAATAAGGTCTATTTTACGTAGAAATCTTTGGTTCTTACGTCCGTTAGTACAATGCGATGCGGTGGTTGAGTGAAATCATATTGTTTATGAGACCGTTTAGGAGAACATACAGTGTGTCTCTGACCTTGGGGCTTTAATTTCAACGATCGATTCTACTCGCTAAACTGAACTACTTTTGTTCTGCAACATGAAAAAATAACTTAAATTTAGAGAACTAATTGATGTTAAAGTCTAATTGTAAAATCAGTGTATTACATACTGGCCATGTAATCACTATCTCATGGTACGGGGGCGACATTACCTTGGTACGAGGGCTAAAGGAAAATGGAGAATTGGATCGCGTACATTGAAAATTAGATTTAAATTGTATGATAAAAAATAAATTTAAACTGAACATATTTTTAACAACTTACAGAACAAAAGAAGTTTAGTTTCAGGAGTAGAATTGATCTATGCATTTAAAGCCCCAAGGTCAGAGGCACCCTGTATATTTATTGGGTTTGAATAATAAAAAAGCAGTTTAAAATCAATTCTTGCCGTTAATTCGACATCGAATTTGAGGAAAGTCATTTGAGGGAATAACACTCATACGAGTACAAGTATTTACACGTGTAATATGCATAAGCCAATAACACGAAAGATTACTACACAAAACAAGAGGTCAATTACACTGTTTTTTTTCACCGTTTTTAAGCCCGATCAATCAATGTAGATCGATTTCTTACACCGTATCACTTCTACTTCTAAAGCATTAGTTAATTAATCCGGACTACGCATGCGCGAATAAATTGCGACTGTCAATCTTAACTGTTTCTTTTAATAAACCGGTCAAATGCGCGTCGGCCTCTCGTACCGAGGGTTCCATACAGTAAGACTATTATGTATTTAAATTTGCATGTTATGTAATTACCATAAGGCTGGCGCACATTGGGCTGATTTTATTTTTGCTGTTTTTAGGGTTTGCTCTATAATCACAATTTGATCAATGTGTAATAAGACTAATTTTTTTTAATTATAGAACACATAATTTTGTAAACAATGCGTTTTAATTCTTATTCAGTTAAAAGTAGGTACTATAATTGAAGCGCTCTTTTTTCATATTAATTCTAAATTCAAAGTTATTTGGGGAAGTTAGTCAACGCTGCTATAGCCTTAGTAATAAGTTTCGTTTTCGTTTGACACTCGTAATCGCTTATCAATCAAATGTACCGTATATAGAACTTTTGCATAAAATGTGCCGACATGTCAATCATAGCGTTTAATCCGTGATGAAAGGAAACAAGCCGACGGTGGTTTTTTAGCTTGTTTAATACTTGTGAATGAGTAATTTTTAGGGCAATGTCCCTAAAAAGGACATAGACAGTTATTAGTAGAAGTCGTTGCTCTCAATGATTAGATTTTTTTAAATTATCAACGACGACATAACAACATTTGATGAGCTGGAGAGAATGTTATTTTGTAGTAAGACCACCATGTTTACTTGTTTTTATGTAATTAGGATTATATAATTATTTGCAAACAAGGAGAACTTCAAAGTCGTACATTACTCAAATATTATAAACTCCTTGTCCTTAATTAATAAAGAAAACCCTAAAAAATCACTTACGTCAAGTTGCTTAAGACTTAATAAAACACGGCCATCCTGAACATTCACACGTCCTCGTCACCTTAGTGCCCTTTACACTTATCGTTATATTTACAGCCTAGCGCGACAGCGATAAATCGGCAGCTTACAACACGCGTGTTCGAGATACAATCAGGCTGTGGCACGTTTTCAGAGTAACCTAGATGGTTATTAGGTTTCATGGCTGACTTGGTAATGTAAGGTTGTTTTAATTTAATAATTTCCATACAAAATTACTTTATGACACTTAATTCACTCGCGCTCAGGTAACCTATAATAAATTAATATGTATAAATACTACGAGTAATATGACACACGCAGGAGCAAAAGACTTCAGATCAACTGGTAGAGAATGTGATTAGGCATTAAGTCCACCTTTTGTATTATACTCAAACTCGTACTATTGTACAATAAAGATTAAATCCTACTAATATTACAATTATAAATGCGAAACTTCGTGTGTTAGTCTGTTATTCTTCCACACTGCAACGACTAGACGATTTTAGACGAAATTTGAAATAGAGAAGCTTGTACCTTAGATAAACACATAAGCTAGGTACTTTTCATCCCGGAAAATTTAAAAGTTCCCGAGGGATAAACAATGATCAAAATGAAAAACATTCAATTGCGTCTGCGTAGATTTTGAGAATCGCTATCATTATGCTGGCAGGTTAAAGAGTAAGGTCAGACGAAGCGTTTTAGCTTTGTTGGTAGCCTGCCTATGAAGCTAGCGATCTAGGGTTCGCTAGGGTTCTCAGTATCGACAAATATTTGTGTGATGAGCGTGAATATTTTTATGAGTTCCTTAATTTATGTATTTCTCTATGCAATTATGTTAATCATTGTCAAGCATCCATAGTACAGTCAGCGTCAAAATTAATTGGTCACTTCAAGGTACTTTTGTACTTTATCGCATTAACACATTAGACAACCTTGTTTGACATTGCTTATGTGACAGTAAAGTGACGAGGTATTTAAGTGATCGATCAGTTTCTTTTGACTCTGACTGTACAAGCATAGCACAGAACTTGTCTCCTGTTTTTTTGTCTTATCACACTAAAAGTACCTCCACAACTATTAAACCGAGGAAGACCACGTCCTGAAGACCACGTCTGACAACAGGGTAATTTAAATTTGGAGCTCAAAATGGTTCGAGCTAAAATTCATGTTGCAATTCTTTTGTATAGGAAATGACATTCCACGGGTTAAGTCTTGTCCTAAAATTAAGACTGCTCCGTCTGGCCTCCAGCTCGCACATAAGCTCGTGTGACCCCACATGTAGCTATAAGCATAATTAGAACACGCTCGATAGCTATTACATGCGACCCAATTGCGCGCAATCGCATTAGCATAATCGCTGCTAGGGCACACAGTGCTGAGCGATCGCGAGTAATTCACAAACGGGACTTTTTTAAAAGTTGTTTTAAAAAAAACATGCTTATAAAGGTTTTTCTTAACAACATTATATATATTATTGTTTTTAGTGTATTACTGAAAAGTTTTATTGAATGTGAATGTGTTTATTACGCCCGCTTTGGACATTATGATTCGACATGAAATGACAAACAATATTTTTTTTGTGTAATCGCCATACGGATAAATAAATAAATGGACCTGATGGCAGGTGACAGGTGACTGGACTGAGCGCCCTGAATTCTCCCGAGGTGCTCTTTCAATTTTGTTACCTGCACAGAGCAGGGCTCAGCCAGCAACGTTGTAAATAGAGAATTGCTGGGCTTTTAGTGGGTATTCCTTCCACTTTTGGTTGGATAATAAACATCTTTGGTTCCCTCAGACCTCAATGGTATGCGTAAATGCATTTCCCCAGCGTCAAAAAAAAGGAACCTTTCACTTTGGATGAGCTGCTTCGTCGACGAAACCTGCGCCATATTTAGTATCCACGCACTAAAAATTAAAAAAGCTATAACTCTTTGAGGAGACTGTTGGCAATCACATTAATAAATCCGTCCCACTCACACTAGTAGTCAGCTTAGACGTTTTCTTTCACTCATATGGATAGTAACTTACAGTCTCAAGTGTTCCTTGTTTTTATAAGGGTTTCCTTTAATGCAATAATTATGTTTGCTAACAGTTAGTTCCCCGGGTCACCCCGAATCGATCGTACGGTTACGTTAAACACGACTCTCCTAGTAAATAATATAAAAATATATTATTTTCAATTACAAACATATCTCTTATTTATCACCCTAACCAATAGAGACAACTTAGACTTACATACATACATACATAAACTCACACCTTCATTCCCAGAGTGGGGTAGGCAGAGCTAAAGAATTACCAACAAGTCTTAAAACTTCTTGATAATTCTGTAACCACATTTTGCACAAGTAGGCTAAGATGTTTCCCAGTGTAGTGACAGGGGGTAAGCCCATCGCCTAACTACTACAAGCCTTTTTCCCTTAGTCGCCTCTTACGACATCCACGGGAAGACATGGAGTGGCACTATTCTAACCCGGCAACCACACAGCGACTTTCTGTCTAATAAATCATTTACGAATTGGAAGTTAGTTGTTTAGCTAGCTAGCCGATCTTCCATTACGCTCGCCACTCTACGCGCCCGTGTGTCCCCATATCGGAACACCTGAAGGCTTGCCAGTAATTTTATTAACCGTTTTGTCGCTCTAATATTTATTATGATTTACTACAGGCTGCGCCCACGCACACGTGGGAGGCTTCGGCGAGTTAGTGACGGACCGGCAAAGGGACCACCTGTAGGTATAGTCAGTAGTCAGTGTAGTCACAGTACGAAAAAGGTTCGTCACTTTCGACTCTATTTCAATGCGGATAAGGTCCAAATGTGACAAACATTTTCGTAACGTGACTGTACTTATTACATTAGCAACATTTACATATCAATTTCTCAGTTTGTGTAGCTATTGTCGCTAAGCGTTCGTCGTAGTGTGTGTTTTTAGATACGAGTTACAACTACAAACATGGCCGACTCACTTCCGTGAGATGAAACAACTATAGATGTATTGACAAAAGCAAGCTTTAAAAATACCTAACTGCTGATTGGATTATGTCTTTTTTTATTTTTTATTATGGCATAGGAAGGCAAACGAGCACACAGGCCACCTAATGTTAAGAGGAAACTGTGACCCATAGACATTCGCATTCACAAGACTGCAAATGGAAGATGGAATACCTCTATGCTAGTAATTTCACCGGCTGTCTTATCTCCAATCCGGAACACAACAATGCGAACACTGCTGCTTGGCGGTAGGTTAATGGATAAGATGGTGGTGCCAACCCGGACGGACCCTGCACAAGGTCCTCCCACACTCCCACACTAAGACTTATATACAAGTCAAACACATAACCCTCCTTTTGGGCTTTGCCGCAGTCGGGTAAAAAGGAATACAGGAACAGAATTAAGGTACATGTAACAATGTCTAACAACAATTGACTTACCTACACAGTTTTCTTTTTACAGAGAAATATAAATGAAGAATAATGAATGACAGTAGCATAATACCTTTAATAATTTAATTATACCTACATAAGGTGGTCACAAACGATGCTTAAATATACACATATTCATATTAAGTACGTATGAGTAAATCTTTAATGAAACATAAGTATACTTTCTTTTAACGGTACCAAAAAGGAAAAAAAATACAGTTAGAATTCGTACAGCTATTTTGTTACCTCTCTGTGGGAGTTCCCTCTTAGAGGTAAGTAACTTTTTAAAAGTGACACAACAACCCAAGAAATAATAATTAAAATATTATTTATTTTCCTTAACTTGTTAATGAACTTTTAACTCATTCCATTGAGTTATTTCCATTTCACAAAACTGAGAATATAAATCACAGCTCTGACAGGTGACAATCTGACAATGCACTGTACTGTCAAGGAATCTGAAATTAAAGCAGTGAGACGTAATACGTCAATTGGCTGGGTATTGCATATTCTTCGTGCCATTAATAAATATATAAATAGCAAGGGATTCAAATAGCTTGAAAAAGTTCCAAGGTTAGGTCTAGGTTGATCTATGGGTACCTAGTGTACCTACTAGACAACTGTAAACATATTTATATACATAGAAAACACCCAAGACTCAGAGCCCCTAGACAAGATTAATTACACCAACTAGCGTTTCTATTCATTTTGTTTTTAAACCAATCGCGTCACTGGTAGATCACGTGACTTTTCATATCACGTCATCTACAAGTGACGCGATTGGTTTAAAAATGGAACGAATAGAAACGCTACTTAGTATAGTGTCTCTTGTCTAGGGGCTCAGAGACTCACACTTATTACACAAAATATATGCCCAATCGAACCCGGGACCGGTAGCTTCGTAGGCCGGGTACCTACTACCAACAAGGCTAAACGCGTCGTCAATTATTAATTTTAAGCTTTTCTAACTGGCAAATAGCTAGCAATTTTAGTGAAGGTAGATTGTTATCCTTTAACCTATCGCCAAGCAGGAGTGTTCGCACGATTATGTTTTGTATTGGGATAATTAATAGCGTAGAGGCTTTCTATCGTAGTCCTCAGCAGTCTTAGGATTGCAGTCTTAAAACGCTCTGGGGGGATATTATGAGATAACTATATGCAGTTCTGTTTACGCTGAGAGAAAAGGACAGAGCTATGTAACTGCTGTAGCTCTGTCCTTTTCGCTCACCGTAAAATGAACTGCAAAGCCATGTCATAATTACCCAACTGTTATTTATTTCACTTTTTAAAGATATCATCAACGTAAGAATTCACTTATTTCTACACGAGCTTTGCGCTTCTCTGGCTGCTACAAACAGACCGATGGAGCCTTTCACTGCAATTAGCGAGTATATACGCACATGAGATCGGACGAAATCATCTCGACGAGGCGACAACTTAATCGGAGGGGGCACGGGTGAACGTTGGCCAAGTTATTGGTAATTTTGGGAATGTTAAACAGGACCGAACTAGATCAGAAGTACACGAATAAATGTAGAGGAAGCGACAGTTGTATGCTTAGACTGGTGCACCTGGCATTCCATATAGTCTCTGCCAATCCCAGATAGGATAGGAGAAAAGCTTTAAGGGTTCAGAACTGACGCAGTTTACTAGTACCTCTAAATTCAGGAAACTTTATGAAATTAAAAAGTAAACAAGGAATTTAAACCATTAAAATTTTGATAGATGATGTCAATATACTTAAGGAGTGTAAATACTGTTCTTATTTACGCAGTAAAAAAATAAGTTTTCGTTACTCACCATACGTACGCCCAAGTCGGATTTAAAACATGTTCTTTAACGTCTCATCATTTTGGTTGGCTCGGAACTTGGCTCAATTTTAACACCGTTAAATTCTTTCATCAACCAAATATGTTTGATTTCGAAAGCGTTCTTATAAGTATGCCTTTAATTTATTACGTTCTTGTTTATTTTCTGTAATTCATATGGAACTGCCAACTGATGTAAATCAGGGCAGAGTAAGAATATTCGTTTTTTTAAAAAGGTAAAAACTTGTATCTTCTTAAATCTCTGACAAGAAAAGAGTTTGTTTCTGTGTATGTGTATGGGCTATATCGACGTGTCAAATATTAACCGCCATCGACAGTCCTCGACTCGAATGTACCGGGAGGGGGCAGTTCGCGAAGAATGGCGTCGCATAATGCCAATTCCGTTAGTAATGAGGTTGATATTGCTACAGGAGTTTTATCCGCGATACAGCTTTTTGCTTAGGAGAGCAGCATTCAAATCAAATCAAATCAAAATCATTTATTTCAGCCATCTTTGGACCATAATCACTACATAGTATAAAACAAAGTCGCTTGCGCTGTCTGTCCCTATGTATGCTTAAATCTTTAAAACTACGCAACGGATTTTGATGCGGTTTTTTTTAATAGATAGAGTGATTCTTAAGGAAGGTTTATATGTATAATACATTCCACGCGGGCGAAGCCGCGGGCGGGTCGCTAGTATTATTATAAAGTGTTAGTAAATTAAATTAAAAATTTAACCTAATGTTAGTAATATTTTTACTGAGCTAACTAAGCTAACCTACTTAGGCTGATATGCCAGTACGTTAACCAGACAACAATGATTCACATACTGACAATCGAACCTCTGGGCGAACGTCGCCAAGATGCTGTTGGAGCTGGCCCGCACCCTGCGCACCAGGGATGTGCAGCGATTTCGCATGATGGCGTAAAAGCAGTCCACTCTTGCATCCGCGAACATACCTGATGCGCTGCAGAATCGAGGCAGCCCCATGAGCACCCTAAACGCGTTGTTGAACTGCACGCGTAGGGCGCTATACTGCCTTTGCGTATAGTTTATCCACAGGCTGCTCGTGTAAAAGTTGGAACAATATGCTCTAAAGAGCGTCAGTTTAACCTCAGCGGAACAACGAGCAAACCTGCGGGCCACCATGTTCGCTCTGACAGACAGCGCCCTACGCTCCCTCTCTATGTCTGCATCGTCCCTTAGGTCAGAGTACAGTACGTGCCCAAGGTACTTAAACTCTTTAACAACATTTAACGGAGCGCCGTTAAGCTTAATAGCCGGAACATTGTACGGACATAGTATTGTGAAGCAGGCCACAAAGTCAAAATTGACGTGACGGCCACGACCACTCTGACAAGAGTGTTACGCCAAAGAAGAAGATATCTATGTGTCTGTCTGTGGCATCGTACCTCCCAAACGACTCAAAAGGAGAAACCGGGCATGAGCATGTCTGACCATGCTCAGTGTAGGGTTCCGAAGCCGTTACTTCATAAAAACTATCTTAAAAAACAACTAGTATGTTGCTATACTAATTCTCTATTTTAAAGTTATTTGATGCTATCTTTGCCGTGTGGTTGCCGGCTTAGAATCGTGCCACTCCATGTCTTCCCGTGGAAGTCGTAAGAGGCGACTAAGGAAATAAAGGCTTGTAGTACTGTTAGGCGATGGGCTTGCTACCTGTCACTAATATACACTGTTAAACATCTTAGCCTAATTGTGCAAATTGTGGTAACAGAGTTATCAACAAGTTTTTAGAGTTGTTGGTAATTCTGTAGCTCTGCCTACCCCACTCTGGGAATGAAGGCGTGAAGGTATGTATGTAAGTATGTATGATGCTATCTTAGGCGATTTTAGTCAACTGTATCTCAGGAACCAATCGTATCTACTTAGCCGCAATAGTTTTCCTTTAAAATTCGTTATATGCACTTTCGTTGAAGATTTTTAGTATTTGTAGTTTTATATACTTGAGTCTAACAAAAATTAGTACTTTAAAGCTTAATATTTCACAAATGGAGCGAATCTGTAAGGGTTCCCAGTTTGACTAATATTTAATAAAAAAGTAGTGTCACCAATACACTGCGGCATTGATTAATGCGCGTAGGCCACAGACGCCTTGTAAGGCCGTAATGAAAACGTTTTTCTGAGTCCATGCGTACGCGCAGAATGTCGTTGGATTCTGCTGATTTCTTAAGCTTCGTTAAGCTGACTGCTTGGTCGTGTAGCAACAAAGGCGACTAAAACTAACGACACTATAAGGAACATAACGTAATACATTTAAAAGCGATAAGACAATAACTTTATTTTGTTTTACCCTACACGATTGATTTTCAAATAGGATTTTTACATAAAAATGAAAGCTTACAGCCTTAGATCTTCTACTGTATAGCTTCACAATTTCCAAACATCACTCAAATTAATTAATCCCAAAAACTGATCAGTCAAACGTCAATCAATATTGATCAATAACTAATACGACCACCGAGCACCAATTTGTAATTGCTCCTTCTTTTACGCGTTTCGGCTTAACGTCACAACAGACAAACAAACCAACCATTTGAATTAAAACCCGTTAGCCAGAAGTTATTTAGAGACAAGTAAAATCTTATTATCTAATCTGTGCTTTGTTTCTGGGTGTTAAGAGCTAGTTTGCAATGGCAGTAAAGTAAGTATGTACAGTCAGTTAAAAAAATGTTAAGTCAGTTTAGGCAACGATAAATTAATCAAAATTTTAACCCCCACCGCACAAAAAGGAGTGTGTGTGTGTGTGTGTGTCTGCCTTTGGCATCGGAGCTTCAAAATGGATGGAACCGATTTGGACATTGTTTATTTTAAGGCAAACCTGTTTAATCACACCTGTTTAACCTGTTTTTACTTGTGGGAGGACCTTGTGCAGGGTCCGTCCGGGTTGGTACCACCATCTTATCCATTAACCTACCGCCAAGCAGCAGTGTTCGCATTGTTATGTTCCGGTTAGGGGATAAGACAGCCGGTGAAATGCCTAGCATAGAGGCATTCCATCTTGGTCCTCAGGGTTGGCAACGCATTTGCAGTCTTAGGATTGCGGTCTTGTGAATGCGAATGTCTATGGGTCACAGTTTCCACTTACCATCAGGTGGCCTGTGTGCTCGATGGCCTTCCTATGATATAAAAAAACTGGTTCTCAGCTAGAATTCATAAAAATCGGTTGGTCTCTTTAAAATATGTCTCTCAAAGAAGGAGAACGCCATTATAGCGGAGGTTTTTTATTTATTGAATACCAGTTATTCAAATCATAACAAGAAAATTATATAGATATAACAAAACACTATTTGTAATAATAATACCAGCACTTGTAGGTAAAAACGGGACCCTATTACTAAGACTCCACTGTCCGTCCGTCCGATTGTCCGTCTGCCTGTCACCAGGCTGTATCTCACGAACCGTGATAGCTAGACAGTTGAAATTTTCACAGATTATGTATGTCTGTGGCCGCTATAACAACAACTACTAAAAACAGAATAAAATAAATATTTAAGGGGGACTCCCAAACAACAGTCGTTTTTTTTTATAGATTACGGTACGGAACCCTTCGTGCGGTTTTTAAATTTATTGTACAAAAAAGGTTAACAAACTAATAAATAAAACATTTCTTAGCAGACTGTACCATGTCCGGTAGCTAATGAGTGATCGAATTCCAGTATTAATCATCGGGATTTCATTTAGAAATCAATTAAGATTAAAGAGCGAGCGAGACGATCGATTACACTACCCGATGGCCGATAACTAGGAAACATACCGGAGATATGGATCTGGCACAGAATGCGTGGAGACAGACGCTGCATACATACATACATATACATATTTACTTGTGGGAGGACCTTGTGCAGGGTCCGTCCGGGTTGGTACCACCATCTTATTCATTAACCTACCGCCAAACAGCAGTGTTCGCATTGTTGTGTTCCGGAATGGGGATAAGACAGCCAGTGAAATGACTAGCATAGATGCATTCCATCTTGGTCCTCAGGGTTGGCAGTGCATTTGCAGTCTCGTGAATGCGAATGTCTATGGGTCACAGTTTCCACTTACCATCAGGTGGCCTGTGTGCTCGATTGCCTTCCTATGCCATAAAAATTTTTTTTATTTTTTTTTAGTGGGCATACTTGCAAGCGAGCCACCTGATGGTAAGTGATCATCGCATAAATACCCGCAACACCAGAGGAATCGCAGGTGCGCTGCCGGCCTTTGAGAAAAGAGTAGGCTCGTTTTTTGAAGACTCCCAAGTCGTATTGGGTCAGAAATACAGACGCCGAAAGCTGATTCCACATAGATAAGGTGTGTGGCAAGGAGGCCCTCGAAAAACGCACGGTACTGGATTTCCAACTATCAAGATGGTGTTGATGAAATGAAAGTTTGGTACAAGTTGTACGATGGTAGAATCCAGCGGCTAATAACATAAACTCACGCCTTTATTCTTAGAGTGGGGTAGGCAGAGCTACAGAATTACCAACAACTCTAAGAACTTGTTGATAATTCTGTTACTTCATTTTGCACAATTAGGCTAAGATGTATAGTGACAGGTTGCAAGCCCATCGCCTAACAGTACGCTGCATTTATTTTATTGATTATTTAATTACAAACCTTAAAACAATAATTGAAATTAAAAACCGGACAAAAACCGGAGTAAAGGGTTTCGAAACCTAACTACAAACACAAAGTGCACCAGCTAAAGAGCGTATCTTCATGGCACTTACGTCCTTTTTTTGTGGCCTGGGAAGGCAAACAAGCATACAGGCCTTTTGTTTGTTAAGCTACCTAATTGAAAATGCACTACCTTTACTATTGTAAACGCTGACTGGACAAGTTAAACTATCCGGTTAATAATATAAATAATAAGTTTAGTTAGAAAATGAATCCCATATAACATGGTAGCTGTCCAGTCTTATTCCCTTCTACCATCTATGCACAACTTTCCATTCCAATCGGAGGCGCGTAGATACGGGAGGTCATTTGTCAAAATAACCATTCATATGGTAATGAGTGAGTGAGTGAATGAATGATCGATGTGATGCAACGGAACTGGATCGTTCAGTGCCAGATATGCGTATTTTTTAGTCCAAATTGACTTAGCGTAGCGTTTTTGGCGCTGGTTGTAAGATACATTTAGAGTGGAGTTTAACCTCCTGGGACCTGCTCACGCTAACATTGTAATTGCAACCATGTCAAACAACTATAGGGTGCCTTTTATATTTATTGTTATTTCCTCAAGCGAGGATCGGGGGTCCCAGGAGTTTAAGAGTGTAAAAGTGAAATAATGGTCATTGGTTATAGGTTATAGGATAGTAATGATTTAGACTGGTTGCATAAAGTAGTTGAAGTTCTTTTCCCACTAAAGGAACGGTCAACAGGGTCACAGGGAATACGGGAAAAGAAGATTCAAACCATTTTAATACTAAAGATTTTCCGTGCTTTATCAGAGTTGACGTACCTTTGATAACTAAGTTTATACAAAGCATTTAACTAAATATACCGTAAAACGGGGTGAGTGGGGATTAAAGGGTGATTAGGGACACAATCTAAAATAAGTCATAACTTGTTACAAATAAGAACAAGTATTAAATGGACAATAACGTTAAGTCATATTAACGTTTTTTTGGCATTTCGTACTTACTAATACAATTTATTCTATATACTATACCACTTTCTATAGATTACAGAGCTTATTTTTTTGCTAAAAAATATTGTTACCGTTTTTTACGTAATTAATGTTTTCTCTGACGTTATCATAACTACATACATACATACAAACCTTCACGCCCGTAATCCCAGAGTGGGGTAGGCAGAGCTACAGAATTACAACTTCAAAAAGTTGTTGATAATTCAGTAACCACAATTTGCATATTAGTGACAGGTTGCAAGCCCATCGCCTAACAGTACTAACTACAAGCCTATATTCCCTTAGTCGCCTCTTACGACATCCACAGGAAGACATGGAGTGGCACTATTCTAACCCGGCAACCACACGGGGGTTATCATAACTAAATAACACAATAAACCGAATAAGTATAATTTAATACTGTATCTAAGAGATCCCTTAAAGGGATAAGTTTGCCTTTGTATTTACGTTTTGGGTATCTTTTTTTTTTTCTGTTTGTATAATAAAGATTTTACATACATACATACATAATGTTTTTCCGCAAATAAATGTCATGCATTGATGTTAACTTATAAAAAAAAAAAAAAATTAACTGTATACTGGATATTTTGTGCTAACAGAACACCGCTCTTCCACATGTTGTGACTTACAATTTAGCTTAGGTGCTGGTATAACTTAAATATAAATTTAAAAGTAAAAGTAAACATTTCGTATTAAATAAGTGGCAGGTGTGTGTGCGTGTGCGCGCACATGTGTGCGTGCGTGTGTGTGTACCTTATTCTAACGGTTACTGACTTAAAATCTTGTAAGACAGCCAACAGCAAATGCTATTTAAATCTGGCGAGCATACAGTGTAACATCACACAGCAGTTTAACTTTTTTCTTAGAAGACAACTTAGTTATTTTATTGAGCAGTAACAGAATAGAAACGTTAACAAGTCGGCGACAGTTACCGTGCTCGTTACTGTGGTTTACAAGCAAATAAGCATTATCTCAAAATCAATAACCAAAGCAGTTTCAGTTCTCTGCTCTTAGTAATAAGGTTGATATTGCTACAGGAGTTTTATCTGAGTTACTGCGTTTTAGCTTAGGCAGAATACGACACGAGCAGTTGAACATAGACTGGCCTAGACAGTAATAATGTAGGATGCCGGGTCCAATTTATAGTTAAGTAAACTTTTACCTGCAGTATTTCCTTAGAATAAGTCTGGATTTGGTTATAGCTAATATAAAGTAGGTGTCTGGTAGATTTTTGACGTGTGAAAGTGCCTGTGCGGCCTACTTACTGAATAAATGTCTTTATCTTTATCTTATCTTTACCGCTGGATGACTATCGTAGCTTAAGAGAACCCAACTTTGAAGTTACGATATGTTACGAATATCGAAAATAAATGATTTTCATTTTAATTGATAATACATCTTATGTCATATTAAGCGTATTAGGGTGATTCTTCGAGGCCCTGATTTTTGACGTCCGGGTGCTTAGTTCAATGAACTCTTAGTTTAGAAGGTTGATTTTTTTTTCAGAGGTCACTGATGTTCATGTTTAACTAGGACATCGGTCGATTTTTGTGTAACTGATTATAAACATTTACAAAAAAATATAAAAAAACCCATTATTCTTATTACCCTGTCGTGTCCGTTCTCCATTTTCTTAAAAACATATGATAATAACTTAAATTTACTCAACTTGATAAATATTTTGAGTTTCAACAAATATTTTTTACATGCAATATTATTCTTATAACTGAGGATATAAGATTTGTCCGCCGTTAAATTCTTATTACTCTGGAGCGGGCTTCAATCAGCCGTATCATAAAGACATTTTAGAACCTAGCGAAAACTCCCATGTAGGCCGGTTTTTACTGGCGCTCTGAACGTGTCAGGTGGTGGACGTATCGGCTGATGCTCATCGCCCCGGAGTTACAAAGGTAAATATATCATTACTCTGTCCTTGGTTTACGTAACATTCTTATTACTTTGTTAGTTTTTTTAACACTTGTGTAATCTTTAAAAAAAATGAGTTGTGCTTTTTTAACTGCTTTAAAAGCTATCTTACCGTAGCATTAACGTTTGCCTTCCAGTATGATCGTATTATGAACCATCAGCTTGTTTTCAATTTTTTCTTACTCCTCTGTCCCTTATTGCTTTGGAGTTATGGACAGTGGAATGAGAAAATTGACAGTATTCATCGTTTTTTTTTCACTTTACATGTTGTTATTTATTTATTTATTTCGTCCAAGATACGAGGTAATTAAGTAGAAACACATGCAGTCGATTTAACCTGCTTCAAAAAATTATGTTATCAATATATTTTAATAAGGTTTATTATAAGAATATTGTGATTTATTGAATTGATTAAAACAACAATGAATAATTGCACATTGTGTTATTTTTAAGTAATTAAAATACCGAGAAAATCACATATTTGATAATTTTTTAAACCGATTCTTACTCCTCTGATGTCAATTTCTTATTCCTCTGGGCACACAAATTGAACAGTTAATTATTTTCTGAGCGAGTTCATAAAAATGAGTGCCACAACCATATTCATGTTTCTAAATAGATCTACTTTCATGGAAGAACATATTAATTACTCAAATAAGCAAAAAAAAATACGACAGAGGAATAAGACAAAAAACACGACCTCGAAGAATCACCCATTACTAGAGGTGGATAAGAGTAAATGTGAAGATTATAATAATAATTACATTACATTTAGGGTTTGCAATGCGGATCCATTTTGTATGGAAGATCCGGATCTGGATCCGAAATAATCCGGATCTTCCGTACAAAATGGATCCGGATTGCAAACCCTAATTACATTACATTAAATCATGCCTGTTTCCCAGAGGGGTAGGCAGAGACCACTTCTTTCCAGCTGCTACGATCCTGACAAATCTCTTTCGCTTCTTCCACATTCATACATCGAGTCATGCGCGCACGCGTCGGTTTCGGGTACTTAAGATTCGGCCCTTTTCCAGTATTTCTCCGATTTGATTCAATAATTATATAAAATAAAATATCAAATAAATATCAGGGGGAAATCTCACACCAATGGAACTAGTCCCAAACTCAGCTCTAGGCTTGTACTATGGGTAGGTACTAGACAACGATATAAATACTTATATAGACACACATCCATGACTCAGAAACAAATATTCGCGCTCATCACACAAATATCTTCACTTACCGGGACTTGAACCCAGGTCCGCTAGCATCGTAGGCAGGCTCAGAGCATTTTAATTTATAGCAAGTCAACGATTATAGCATTTTAATATAGAAAATGCAATAAAGCCATTGATTTTGTAGGAAATAAAAGGATACCGGAAAAATAATAAGGGTTTATAGTTTAACTACAGAACTCCAAAAAAATCTGTTTGAATAACATGAATATATTTATTATACATTTATTTACAACTCAAGTGTAGAAATATTTTTATAGTGACAGGTTGACCTCACTCCACAACCATCCGATTGGTCAATTAATCACGAGAATTGATTTGATTGGTCGCCGATAAGCCCCAATGGCGCGGATTGGCTATCAGTTATGAGTGATACGTGACAAATTAGCTTTAGTAATACACCGACACTAAAATAATACGGTATACTAATTATACAGGGTGTTTGGTAGCGGGTTCGACAAACGAAAATGGGAAATACTTGGGTCCAATTGGAACACATTTGCCATAGTGACCCCTATGCTAAAGTTGATAGTTTTTTTTTAATAATTTTTTTTCCGTTTTTTGAAAATATCCCAAAATTTTACCTTTAAACCTTCTTAATTACATACCTAAGCAACTGAAACCGCCCATTTTTTTTTAAAATCATGCTCTGATTATGGTTTTATTTTAAAACAAAACCAAAACCCATAGGTAGTGCTTTAAAAAAAAAATATGGGCCCTTAAAGCTATGACAAAATGTGGAAAATAAAATGACATTTAAGTTTCGACAAGTATAAAAAAAAAATCACAAGTCATAGACGATTTCAAATTAATTAAAAAACTTCTCTGGTTAATACTCTTCACAACGGTAGGCCACATAAAAGAAAAAAGAACAGAAAAAAAAATACGCAGTACCTACATTGAAATTTCCTCACGGAGATTTATTAAAGAAATCACTGAAAGAAACCACCGTTATGAACATTGGTGAATACGAGTACGTTAGAGTTAATAATCGCTAGTAAATTACCATTAATAAAAAACATTTTAAGAGTAATAATAAAATTGAAAACAAAACACTTTTTTAAAATCACTTGATCAGGAATACATTCCGTACATTTTCGTCGCATTTGCCACATTGATTTGAAAAAAAACATTAAGCTAAATTAGCTTTTTAATCTGTGTCTTAAATAGCTTGTAGTTCTTTAAAAGAAAAATACACTTTTTTCTTTAAAGGCGGCAAATTGTAATTTTTTTTCAAACAGAAAGACTTGTAGAAAATCTTGTTGATTTGTATTGGTTTTTGAAACTTTAATTACAATGGGTGAACGTACACCATTTACCAATAAAGAGTACGCTGATATTATTTTAGCGTATGGTCGAGCTCGCAATAACGCCCGTGAAGCTCAAAGAGTTTACAGAGATTTGTACCCAACCAGAAGAATACCTTCTCATGAAACTTTCTCCAACACTTATCGACGACTGCGAACATCTGGTAATTTAAACTTTCGCGAACCAGGAGTAAATGTTAGACAACTAAACGCTTCCATTGACGAACAAATTCTTCAGGCGTTTGACAATAATCCACAAAAAAGCATAAGAGATGTGGCGAAGGAGTTTGACGTGTCCACCTGGAAAGTGTGGTCTGTTATTCAGGCAGATGGCAGACATCCTTTTCATTATACTCAGGTGCAAGGTAAATTAAATTTAATAAATTACTTTGTACTTCTAAATTTATTTTAATTTTGAAACCGTGAGAAAAATTAATTAAATCCTTTTTCTTCAGGACTCGTAGAAGGCGATCAAGAGAGACGCATATCGTTTTGCCGCTTTTTATTACACGCGGATATTGAGGATGCGAACTTTTTAAAAAGTATTCTCTGGACGGACGAGTCCAAGTTTACACGGGAAGGAGTTTTTAATCAGCACAATTTACATCATTGGGCTCACAAAGGCGAGAATCCACATGTGTTGCGGCCGACTTCTTTTCAAACGAGGTTTAGTGTAAATGTTTGGGCTGGTTTAATTGGAAGATATCTTATCGGTCCTCACTACTTGCCGGACAACCTCAACGGGGATAATTATTTGACTTTTTTACAAACGGATCTCCGGGAGCTGATGAGTGATCTTCCGATATTTGAAGAAGATAGGCCCATTATCTTCCAGAATGATGGTTGTCCGGCACACTACAGACTAACTGTCAGGCAACATCTAGACAACGCATTTCCTAATGCATGGATAGGACGGCTGGGCCCTATCGCATGGCCAGCACGTTCCCCAGACCTTACTCCGTTGGATTTTTATGTCTGGGGGCGTGCCAAAGAGCTTGTTTATAAGAATGAAATCAGCAGTAAGGAGGATTTAATAGAAAAAATCAATGCGGCATTTACAAAAATGAAAGAAGAGACTCGGCTGCGTGTCGCGACTACAGAAATGCGACGAAGATGTAGGGCGTGCATTCGTGGGAGAGGTGCACAATTTGAACAAAATTTGTGAATAAAGTACTCAATGTTATCATTTATCTTCTTCCATAGTTATTCCATTATTTTAATTTTTGTTACTTAGTTAAATTTACCTTAGCATTTTCAATTTCGGCAGGTAATTTATTTTACGTGTGGCGTGTGGTTAATAGATTTTATTATTTTTTCTTAAAATGTTTTTTATTAATGGTATTTTACCAGCGATTATTAACTCTAACGTATTCACCAATGTTCATAACCGTGGTATAAGTGATTTCTTTAATAAATCTTCGTGAGGAAATTTCAATGTTCGGCGTAATTTTTTATTTCTGTTTTTTTTCTTTTAAGTGGCATATCGTTGTAAAGAGTATTAACCAGAGAAGTTTTTTAATTAATTTGAAATCGTCTATGACTTGTGATTTTTTTTTATACTTGTCGAAACTTAAATGTCATTTTATTTTCCACATTTTGTCATAGCTTTAGGGCCCATATTTTTTTTTAAAGCACTACCTATTGGTTTTGGTTTTGTTTTAAAATAAAACCATAATCAGAGCATGATTTAAAAAAAAAATGGGCGGTTTCAGTTGCTTAGGTATGTAATTAAGAAGGTTTAAAGGTAAAATTTTGGGATATTTTCAAAAAAACGGAAAAAAAATTATTAAAAAAAAAACTATCAACTTTAGCATAGGGGTCACTATGGCAAATGTGTTCCAATTGGACCCAAGTATTTCCCATTTTCGTTTGTCGAACCCGCTACCAAACACCCTGTATATTGACGACGTGGATAGCCTAGAGGGTAGTGACACTGCCCACAAAGCTAGTAGTCCTGGGTTCGATCCCGAGGATGGGCAAATATATTTATGTGAGGTTGGTTCGTGTCTTAGATGTTTTCTATGAATTTAAGAATTTATTTCTCATAGTACAAGCCTAAAGATTTGGGGTTAGGTTAATTTGTATAATACAATATTTAAATACTTTTTCGAATCAAATCTGAGAAATACTGGAAAAGGGCCGAATCTGAAGTACCCGAAACCGAAGTGCGTGCATGACTCGATGCATGAATGTTGAAGAAGTGAAAGAAATTTGTCAAGATCGTAGCAAGTGGAAAGAAGTGGTCTCTGGCCTGCCTACCCCTCTGGGAAACAGGCGTGATTTAATGTATGTATGTAATATTTAAATATTCATTATTACAGCGGAGATCCATTATCACCTTCCGACTCCATCATCAGGTGGCCCCCGACCATTATGCTTAACGCTAACGTAAATGATTGTCGAAAACCGTCAAAATGAATGGAATTGACACGTAAGCGCTCGACGCGACCGTCGACGGATCAGATCTGGGGTATAGGATTGTCTTATCCATCATCATCGTACGTCTTATTTAGTAAACACTTTACTATGCTCTCTCTTCACCTAACATTAAAATTTATTCATAAAAAAACCATGTATGATGTAAAATCAGGAAAATAGTGCGCCAAATTAATCCAGTAAGTTTGTCTCCTGAAAGTAGCAGCAAATAGCTCGTCTCGTGTTAGTTTTAGTATTATAGGTTATAGTTCCTCTGTTTCAAAATAAATTTTAGAAAGTGGTTTGTGGAATAGGTGAACATCAGGATCCAGCTGAAAACTATCGATGTGGCTCCAGCTGCAGCACATACTGAGCGGAGTCTTATTTGACTTAACACTACAGTGCAACGTTTATTATTTTGCTCTAGTCTTATCTTGTTTTTTTTTTCTATGTCTGTTGTGCCGTTGTGTTTTTGTCAAATTAATATTGAGTTTAAACACATGACCGGGGCCGAGGTTCTACACTGAAATACCATATTGTCTTTGACCTGTTATCGTATCGCCAACGTGACGATCACTCTTATTAACTTGACAGTATGGAGGCCGATTTAAAAACATTACGATAACACATAAAACGCAATGTTATTTTATTGTGTTTACGAGTAATATAAGCCTATAAGGCACCAGGTGGCACACAATAAACCGGCCAAGTGCGAGTTGAACTAGCATGAAAAGGGATTCCGCATAAGATTTTTTTTTTGATAGAATTCTAATTTGTCCCCCGAAAAATAACCATTATTATCGATTAGAATAAATCCATCTTAAATCACACAATTTTCAAAACTTAATCCTTAACTTCAAAATCAGGGTTGTCTTTTAAGCTTTGTTGTAGTAGTAGTAGTCCGGATAAAGCCGGACATAGTTAAGCTTTTTGATTGCGTGTCCGGCCAAAATAAACGGTGTGCGGCTTAGCCGGGTATTGTTAGGCTTTATACGCCGAGCGTGGCCGAGCGCAGGCGAACGTCGGCTGTCGGTCGCTCCCGCAAAGAAACCAAATCCTCAATAATGTAAGGATTGTAGGGTGTCCGGCATTTTTACTCAAATGTCCAGCCAAACTGTCTGGTCTGTCCGGCTATTAGGTTTGGCGAGTTGGCAACCCTAGTTGCGTGAAGGAATAGTAATTACAGCATTGTTTGACGTTTGACTGCTGTCATCATTATCCATATTCAGAAACTTCATTGTTGTGCTTATCGGCCGGTCACTAAAAGTCCAAGCGCTATCATTTTAAAGATATTTTTACTGTAACGGTATCTGATGTGGATTTGGTTATTGTCGTGAAGTAGAGGAGTGGCCTGACGAGCTATTGTTCTACCTGTTATCTTGTTTGGGCCATTAATATAAATATATTTCGTAAGTGTAACACAGTAGGAACTTTCGAATTTAACTCCGGCTAAAATTTAAATCATTGTTTCTAGATTGGAGGTACTTACATACACACATACATACCTTCACGCCTTCATTCCCAGAGTGGGGTAGGCAGAGCTACAGAATTACCAACAACTCTAAAAACTTGTTGATGACTGTGTAACCACAATTTGCACAATTAGGCTACGATGTTTAACAGTGTATATTAGTGACAGGTGGCAAGCCCATCGCCTAACAGTACTACAAGCCTTTATTCCCTTAGTCGCCTCTTACGACTTCCACGGGAAGACATGGAGTGGCACAATTCTAAGCCGGCAACCACACGGCAAAGGAGGTACTTAATAGAATAGAATAGAATATAAAAGAATAGAATAGAATAGAACAGAATAGAAAATATTTATTCAACGCTCACAAAAATACAGTACAAAAATACAAAGTGAAAAGAAGACATTAACCAGGTACGTTGAACAGGATTCCTCTCAGCATTGTGCCGCGGGAAAACTGCGGCGCTGATTTTCAGAGGGACCCTGACTTAAAAACTAATCTAAATTAAACAAAGACGGGTAACTAATACTTGGGTCCTTAATAAATGTTCTGAGCCTATTTCTACTTTGTTTTCACCTCTGTTGCAATCGTATTCGTTTTCTAGAGAATGCCCGCCACTTCGTACGCGGAGAATTTGTATCATATATTTCATGTTTCATATATATTATTGCATAAAAATCACATGTTACTGACTTGTTATTCACTTTTTTATTACTGGTTATATTACTAGTTTTCTGCTCCGCGCCCTATTTAGACCCCCTAGGGGCTGAATTTCCGTAAATCCCTTCTAACCTCTAGGATGTCTAAGGAGTATTCCCTTAAAATTGTAAAATCCTTAGTCTAGCTTGCGTTGATAGATCAGTTAGTAAGTTTTTTTTAACAACTTCAAAAAAAGAGGAAGTTCTCAATTCGACCGTTTAAAATAAAATAAAATGTTACCTCAGATCAGAACAAAACTTTCGACTGAAAAAAACCGATATTTAATGATTATTTTTCATTTTAAAGCTGGTACTCTCCGATTGGTCTTATCAAAATGAAGATGAGGAATCGACGGAACTCTTCAAAGTTTTTGCACACCTATAGCGATTCTGGTATTTCTCATTGTAACTTGCGTATTTGCTCTTGGAAAGCATTTGGTGAAGTGGAACTGATGATGAAGACCACAGATGACCACCGGAACGACTTAACTCCTAAAGATAGTTGAACGACTGTGATGAAGCATATTTAGGTGTAAATATATGACTATGAGTTTCCCGCGGCGTTGCATGCGGTGAGATTGAAATGTTCCAAAACAAAAAAAAACAAGCATAATTATAACCCCTTTCTTTTTGAATAAAAGGAGACCACTGCTGAGAAGAAACGCCATATTTTTTAATATCTCGTATGGCAATGATAATACTCATCCTAATTTTACATAAAACAATGAAGGTAAAATAAAAACATCATTTAAGCAAGAAATAAATATACGGAAATAACCAATTAACGAATGATTATAGGTATCGAGTATTTCTAATTATTAATTATTACATAAATACAACTAACGATTTCTTATTTTCGATTTGATGGTTTCGACAAATTATGAAAGGTGGCTTTGGTTTCTTATACACATAGGAAGCTAATTACATTGACATACTTTCATCGTCTATGCTAGTTTCTAATATAAATAAATCGAGACCCCATAATTTAATCGATCGTTGATAAACAAACAGCCAGTTTGAACAGTCTAACTCAGAAGTCGCAGCACACTTTAGTACCTTATCGCAGCTATTGATATACTTAATTCAAACCATTCTCCCTTCCATACGTTACTGTGACAAAGTACTACAAGGAACAGTTACTTCCCAGTACGACTGAACCAGAAACTTGATATATCAAGCATTATATCACGGCGTACCCGGCATTTAACATATCAAACGCTGTACAAGCTATACGCTGCCATTTCCTAGCTAAAAGGCAGTAAAACCCATAATGCAGTTACGTAATTTACAACTGTATAGATAAGTAATCATAGTTGGAAATCGAACTGTTACTTTTTGCATATAGCCGCCTTTTCATCAGACAGAGCTAGCACGTGTGTATTGTAAGGTATAAAGTTGTCCATAGTAATAGTTTCTGGCGCGCATGACGTGAAACAATCTAGTCTTAAGGACCGACTAGGGTATGGCTAAGACCACGATAAATATATTTATGTAGAAAAATACATAGAAAACATCCAAGACTCAGGAACAAATACTTGCAATGCGCTTACGTTTCTGGCGCGCACTATAGGAATTAAGAATTAACTTCCTGCTGAGACTTTCCCAATGTGCTACAATACGGGGCTTCTTGAAAAGGATATCATTCAATTTCTACGAGACCGGTAACGCGTTGGTGACTCTAGCGTTACAAATGTCCATAGGCAGCGGTGACCACTTCCCATCGATGGCAATAGTAAAAAAAAAAAAAAACACGTATTTGTCCCTCCCGGGTATTGAACCCAAGACCACTAGCTTCGTTAGCATTGTCTACTTACTAGGCTATATGCGTTGAGAACATAAGACGTTTATTTTATTTGTCATCAATAGTAAATCAACAATGACCAACATACATATGATAGAAATCTACAAGGGACCGTAAAAACTACGTGACTACATCGCCCTTCTTTCTATGTTTCCAATAGGTATTGCGGCAGCACTGTGATTGGCTGGCTTTGACCTCTGCTGTCACGCATGCCTGGTGTCAGCCAATGGCGGCGCGCGCAGTGAATGCAAGGCTGCAGGGTATAAGCTGCATTAATATTGACCATCTGATTGGTAAAGCCAAGGTGACTTTGAAGCTAAGAATATCTATGAACAATCGAAAGTTTTCACAGCGTCTTAACGGCATTGATTTATAAGTATTTATGTTTGGCAAGCTGGGCTGGCCATATATGTCGAAGAAACGATAACCGCTGGGGTAAACGAGGTCTTCAGTGGCGACTGCGACTCGGCTAGAGTAGTATAGGACGCCCTCCAGCTAGGAGTGATGATTTGCGGAAGGTCTGGCAGATGCTGGATGCGACAGGCCAAAGACAGGGTAAACTGGCGCACATTTGGGAGGCCTAGGGGAAGGGCCATACCAAGTAATAGGTACATGTTTAAGTCTATGCGTAACAGGTCTAATAGCTGCGAGAAGGTAATTTACATAATTTAATTATTGGGTAATCTAAATCCTAAATCAATTTCTAAATACTTGGGCCGTATCATGAGCTTTACTAACAAAACAAATCTTGTCAAGTTCCTGTCAGCTATATGAGCTATAGGTGTGTAATTCTGCCCTTCACTGTTTGAAAGGTGTCAACTTTTGATACTTCATAATACGACTTTAGAATGTTTTGTGTATATGACTACCTATGTGCATAGTTATTAAAGTACAAAAAAGTAAGTAAACTCTTTATTTCACAAAATAGAAATTGTTTTACAAACAATACTCATTAGATTATAAAGTATTAACAAAGGCGAACTTATCCTTTTAAGGGAGGGGAATGTAAGTTTGATTGCTTTTGTTTCTCTGTGTGTTGTAATGTGATTCTTAATAAGGGTTTGATAAAATTGGTTGAACCGTTAAGGAGGTATTGGTTCTGAAAGTAGCATTCACAAGTTCTTTTAAACTTATTAAAATCAAAATATAAGTGTCATACGGAAATTGTCAAACGAGTGAAAGCGAAAAATAAAATAAACAGTCAGTCTGGTCTCAAAAAAACAGAATAATTTCATGTTAAAAATATCCTCGCAAAGAAACCATAACATTAAAGTTTCCAAAGCAACAAACAAGTACTGTTACCCTGACAAACCAACTAAATTTAGCTCCTATAAAAGGAAAATATATTACAAGTTTATTCCGCGATATAAATCCACGTGTCCCCTTTATCTGGGCTACCTCGGTGCTGTCACCGCGGTAAGTAATGAGATCATGTGCACTGAGATTTAGATACCACTCGTATCAGATGTTGTTGGCTATTATAATGTATGCTTAATGAAAACTACATTCTGTTTATCGGCGATGTGTGTTGTAATAGCGTTAATACGGCAAGTGATTAAAATAACCCTATGAAAGACTGTATCTGTTGTCATACTCATCAAGATCATGCTAAAAGACTTCCACTACTGGACGCAGACGGCTATCTAACGAGGTTCTACCCGCCCATCAATACTCAATACTTAATAATAATTATGTTGATTGTATTACACAGATTACGCTATTCAAAAATTCCGCGTCCGTATAGTATATAAATCATGTCTTGGTCAGTGCATTCATTTCTATAATAAAGTACCTGACGTAGTCTTAAAGTTACCCTTTCCAGCAGTAGTAGTATTAGCAGTAAGTGTTCATTTTTCCTTTTCTCCTCTATCTACATAAGTAAGATTTTGGTGTGTTTTTCTGTGGAAACTACGCAAGTTATTTGATATTTTTTTATTTATTTAATATTTATAGATTTATATAATGCTAGAATAAGTAGTAGGTACCATTGCAATATTAAATATATTTTAAAAATGACTGACTGCTGAGTTTCTTGCGGCGTTTCTTCTCAGCACTGGTCTCCTCTTGTGAAGCGCTGGTAGATTCTTGACGTGTAAAAGTGTCGAATAAGTTCGTATTGATCTTGCTTTCTCAATTAGGTTACCGGTGGGTACACACACACACACACACACACACACACACACACACACACACACACACACACACACACACACACACACGCACGCACGCACGCACGCACGCACGCACGCACGCACGCACGCACGCACGCACGCGCACACGCACGCGCACGCGCACGCGCACGCGCACGCGCACACGCACACGCACACGCACACGCACACGCACACGCACACGCACACGCACACGCACACGCACACGCACACGCACACGCACACGCACACGCACACGCACACGCACACGCACACGCACACGCACACGCACACGCACACGCACACGCACACGCACACGCACACGCACACGCACACGCACACGCACACGCACACGCACACGCACACGCACACGCACACGCACACGCACACACACACACACACACACACACCTTCATTCCCAGAGTGGGGTAGGCAGGGCTACAGAATTACCAACAACTCTAAAAACTTGTTGATAACTCTGTAACCACAATTAGCACAAACAGGCTAAGATGTTTAACAGTGTATATTAGTAACAGGTAGCAAGCCCATCGCCTAACAGTACTACAAGCCTTTATTCCCTTAGTCGCCTCTTACGGCTTCCACAGGAAGACATGGAGTGGCACAATTTATAAGCCGGCAACCACACGTCAACCAAAAAATGTAGAGGAAATGGTAAATCACCATTTTTGGTTTGGTTGGTTGTGACGTGACTTTTTATTTATCCAGCGTGTAGTAGCACTCAATTCTAAAATAAATAAGCTAAATAAGCTCTAAAAACTTGCGGGAAAATAAAAGAAAACACAACTTTAGGGTTCAGCTGCTGACCACAATTTATGTAAATGAAATAGGTAAGTACGAAAATTATCCGTATTATAAAAATCCTATTTAAATATTTTAATGTTCATAATTATTTTGCCTACAAAATAACTGATTTTCACATGAACTTTTCCTTAATCGAGTTTTTAATTCTAATCATACTATACAGTTTGTTACATACTATAATGTATGTATACACATGTTTACATTTTAACCGTACCTGCGCTTGCGTTGCTACATTTTAATTGAGTTGAGCAAAGCTGACGGCTGGGAATTGAGTCGCTGCAGGCAATTATTTGAATCAAGAACTACAGGGTTGCTAGCTTTGCAATTAGAAACGCTATAGTATAGGAAATGTATGAGGTTTAATTTGTTTTCAGCTTTGACCCCTTGTTATAATGGTGACCACTTCAGAGCTGATATCACTTAAACGGCTGAATGGATTTTCATGAAACCTAAAGTCGAGTCCGGAATTAGGCGAACTAACTTGACAGTTCATTGTACACTAATGTTGCCACAGTTTGGCTAGTGCTGTTAATATCGATATTTAAAAAGTCTAGTTTATCATTATTATTGTGTTTGGAATCTAACTAATAATTTTACTAAGCAAAATAATAATAATAAAAATTACGACGATATGTAGCGTTTGTCTCTATCGCACTTTCATATTTGCCAGCAAGAAAGGAATGAATGATATATGTATGGTACATGAAATGTACCGTACCGTACTAGCCCGACGGAAGCCACCTAAAAGGATCACAATGGCCTGTTGTAATAATGCTGACAAAAATAATGCTGACTATTTTTGTATTTTATTCCTAATTTGAGGAGTAAGTATCGTAAATATCCGCTTTAAACCGTACATCCTTCAGATCATATTATATCGTAAAAATTGCTGTAGTTTTTCCCTATTTGGCAAGTATGTATGAGTGTGAAAGTTTCGACGACAATTACTTGATAAAATATAAATATAATCAGATTTATAAAAGGCACAAGGTTATATCGACATATTTGTGTCGACATAAACCTATCACTATTTATTTTTTCCTATGTCTGGCAACATTTTCGGCTGTCAAGTTAGTTCGCCTAATTCCGGACTCGACTTTAGCTAAGAACAACCGTTAAAAACCTGCTTTTGACCAAAAAAAACTGCATCCAAATCGGTTCCCCGGTTTAAGAGCTACAGTGCCACAGACACACACACATACAGGTCAAACTTATAACACCCCTCTTTTTGCGTGTCGGGGATAAAAATGAGTCTTTTTTTAATCTCCGATAAAAAACAGAGCTGCGGGCCAAGTATGGTAGCGCTTATCGCGTGACATAATGTGGATAAAGTATACCTAAAGTAATTTATTGCGACAATGGTCGCAATTACGTAGCTGCCGCCAAAGAAATAAATAACCTACTTAAAATAAATAAAATTTCTATTAGTGATTTTGCAGCTCAGCGACAAATAGAATTTAAATTTTCGCCCGCATACGCTCCTCACTTTAACGGTCTGGCCGAGACCGGAATCCGTTCAGCCAAATTTCACATTCGTCGGATATTAGGGCAAACCCATTTAACGTTCGAGGAACTGGCTTCTCTATTTGCCCAAATCGAAGCTATCCTTAATAGCCGACTCCTTTCTCCCCTCAGTCCATCACCCAACGACTTCCAGCCGCTTACCCCGGGACGCTTTATAATTGGCAGGCCCCTGACGTCACTGCCGTCACCGAGCCTCACCGACTGCGACAGTTCGCGCCTAAACCGGTTCCAGCGCCTAGAGCACGTCCGCCAACACTTCTGGAAGCGATGGTCGAAAAAGTATGTAGCCGAATTGCAGCAACGCACGAAATGGCGACTCAGAAGCAAGGATGTACTATGGGTACCAGGCAACGATAAACTAACTTATAAATAGATAAATACATAGAAAACACCCAAGACTCAGGAACAAATACTCGCGCTCATCACACAAATATTTGCCCGTACCGGGGATCGAACCCGGAGCCGCTAGCTTCGTAGGCAGGGTCACTACCGACTAGGCTGCCGCGTCGTCAATTAATATATTGGGTTAAACCATATGAGTATGAGAGACTGGCAACCCTAGCCGAGCGAACTTGTTTACGGGAGAGCTCTTCGCATTTTAAATATCTAAAATAGCGTAAACCAAAAATCTAAGTGTGAAGTACAGAAAAAGAAGATAAACAGACGTAAGTTCTTCTAGAAAGTCACCACATTGTGCCACACTGCGCCCCAGGAAAGGATTTTAACACTCATAAACACTCGTGAGTTACGTATCTTTACCGTTATTCTTTTTAAAATATATATTTGTATTCTGTTATCTGCTAAGAAAATGAGAAATTGACGGTTGCAAGTACGACAAATCACTGACAGTCAGCTGTGACATGACACATAAGAAAGCGGACCAACATAACAAACAAAAATAGTGTTGCCAGTATGAGAATACCGCGTTCAGAAATAAGATAACGCAGACGTCACAATCGATTACCAGTATCGATTTATTCCATCGAGTCGGAATCATAATATGGTGCATTATTTTATATATTCTCAAATTTCTAATAATTTATTTTCCTCGTGCATTCTATTGCTGTTACTGTATACTCGTACTATATAATTACTGACTAAAACATGTCATTTCGTATGGAAAGTACAATCAAGAAATGTTCGGTATGTGGAACCGATATAGTCTCAAGAGAGTTTCTAAAATGCTGCACATGCAAGAGTTTTTTCCACGTGAAATGCACAACAAATGTGACTTTAAAAAGATTTCTACTCATGACCGGGAAAACTAAGGAAAGTTGGAAATGTCATAAATGCGTTTGCCTTCCTAGTACAACTGAACCTAAGGTGCAGTCAAAACCTAAGCAGGTAGAAAGCATCTTCAACGACAACCTAAATGGATCAAAAAATGTGACATCAAGGAGACGTAGACCAGTCCTACAAAAAAGTATCAGCTTATCACCAGTAAATACAGCAAACAGCTCTCTGGAAAACCCTCCTTTCTGCAGTTCAGCTGAATCAACGCCCAAAGATCAAGATACCAGCGTACAAAGCCTGCCTAATCTTACTGAGAGTTCTCAAATTTATGAACTGAAAGATGAAATCGTAGTTCTCACCACGCAACTAAATAGTGCACATAAGGAAATAGAAATCCTTAACACCGAAATGAGAAGATTAGTGAAGGGTCACACAGATCTTGAACGGCAAGTCTCAATACTAAAAAAACTTCTTGACGGTGGAAACTCTGCATCGCCATTCAAGTCAACAACTGGGAAAAAGGAAAACACTTACAGCGTGCACAGAAATAAACCTGATACTTTCAAATCTTCCCCATACAATACAAAATATCCTTCCGTACAAATCGAGTTACCCACACCATCGAAAGTAATCCCCACTCCAGAAGTAATCCCCTCACCAGAAGAAATCCCCTCACCAGAAGTAATCCCCTCACCAGAAGTAATCTCCACACCAGAATTTATCGCCACACCAGAAGTTATGACGAAAACAGCAGTTTATCCAGATCTAAACCCCGTACAGAATACCCAAACAGGAGAAAGCGACAGCAACAAAATCTTCGTCTTCGGTGGAAAACAATGTGCCGGAATTTCTTCAATGCTCCTTCGCAAGCGATACAGCAGCGACTTCAAGAAATACGACGTCAAATCATTTATCAAGCCAGGTGCCAAGTCTGACATTATTTTAGACTCTATAAATAACTATGCTTTTAGTCACGGCGATAAAGTTGTGTTGTCACTGGGTGAACATGATTCTAACCCCATGAAGATTCTTATTGCCTTAGACAATGCCTTAAAATCTCTACAAAATTGTTCTGTATTTATTTTAGGAATTAGAGACAGTAAGGACATTGATGCAAATGTTTTGAATTATATGTTTCGTCGGAGTTGCGTTAGGATTAATAACCTCAGATTTATAGAAATTCTGAAGAATAATAAAAACAGCCTGAATAACAAAAACTTGTACATTAAGGAAATCTGCAAAAAATTAAACGGTATGTTCGATCAAATAGATTATAAGGAAGCTTATTATAATTTCGGGAAGAATAATACTGCAGATCTGAATTATCCGGAGTCTAAAAATGCGGCTGTGATAAATGCTAAGACCTCTATAAGTGCTGGTGCGTCATCGACCTTACACAAACCTCTGCCGGAAATAGGGACGATTCCCTATTATTTTTTTCGTGACCGAGAAAAAAGCCCAAAGTAACACTACTCCTTTGAGTGGAAACACAAAACAAATTCTTAGTGTCTTTCATCAAAATGTCCAAAGCTTAAAATCAAAAATAAACCAAATCGAAATTTTTACATCTACTTCTAATATGGATATATTATGCTTCTCTGAAACATTTCTTAGAAAAAATGAGACCGCCATTCTACAGATTGATAACTTTAAATTGGCTACATATTTTTGTAGATCTCTAAAAACTCGTGGTGGTGTCTGTATTTATACAAAAAAGTCTTTAAATTCTCAGTGCCTACAATGGATTTCGGACTTGTCAATAGAAGTGCACTTCGAGGTTTGTGGAATCCAAATTCCTGCAATCAACCATATAATTGTTTGCGTGTACAGATCACCCGATGGCGACTTTGACTTATTTTTTTCTAAATTCGAAGTGCTTCTAAGCAAACTTACACTTCGATCGCGATTTTTAAAACGGAAAATTGTTATAGCAGGTGATTTCAATGTAAACATTTTAAATACAGATAGAGCAACCAACACGTTTCTATCAATGTTAGTCAAATTTAATCTAAGATACACAATAAATGAGCCTACAAGAATAACGCCAACTTCACAAACATGTATCGATAATCTACTGACTAACTCCCATCAGTATACTTCTAAAATTATGAATTTAGGAATATCAGATCACACCGGACAAATCATTGAATTACCTACAAGCTATAGTTGTAATCAAAAGTACTGGTTTGTAGAAAGGCGGAGGATTGACTATCATCTAGACATTTTCAAAAAGTATATTTCACAAATTAACTTCGAGGACGTTTACAAGGAAACTGATGTCAACACAGCATATAGATCTTTTGTTGAAACGTTTTCCTTATTATTTAATCTTTGCATTCCTTTGGAAAAAACAAAAGTAACCTATATAAGAAAACCGAACTGGAAATCCAAGGGTATTTTAAATTCTAGTAAAAATAAACGGAAGATGCATGTAACCAATCAAAAAACAAAAAATAACAGTCATGCTCTGAGTAAGTACAAAAAATACTGCAGAATATTAAAAAATGTCATTAGGAAATCAAAAATCATATCAAACGATAAATTCATTAATAATAGTACAAATAAGCAAAAAGCTACATGGGGCTTGATAAAACTTAACACTAGCTCCACAAATTCAATTCCAAACTCTATTACTAAAATATATGAAGATGGGACAGCGATTCAGAACCCTCGTGACATAGCCGAAGCATTTAACAAATTTTATATCTCCAAAAACATAGTCGATAAATTTAACCCGCAAAAATATAAATACAAATCAACAAGTATTGCACATAGTATTTTCCTAGCTCCAGTCGATTGTCATGAAATAAAAAAGATTGTGACTTCCTTGAAAAATAAAAAATCGTCAGGGCACGATAACATTCCTATGCAAGTAATCAAATCATGTATAGATCACATAGCAAAACCCCTTGTGTACATTATTAACTTAACGCTTGAAACTGGAATATTTCCAAATGACCTTAAAAAAGCTCTAATAAAGCCTCTTTTGAAAAAAGGGTCAACAACCATCATGAGTAACTTTAGGCCGATAGCTTTATTACCTGGTTTTTCTAAAATTTTCGAAAAGGCCATACTCATTAGATTAACATTTTTTTTAAGTCGAAACAATATTCTAAATTCTTGCCAATTTGGCTTCCAGAAAGGGAAATCTACTACTACAGCTATATTTAAAATGTTAAAGCTTGTTTGGGAAAGTGTCAACAAAAAAAATCTTTGTGCCTCTCTTCTGATCGATATGTCGAAGGCTTTCGATTGCGTATGTTATGATATAATCCTAAAACAGCTGGAATACATTGGTATAAGGGGAATCGCTCTGAAGTTATTTTCCAATTACTTAACCAATAGAGAGCAAGCGGTAGAAATTTTAAACTACAATGCTCATAATAAAACAGTAGAACATGTACAGTCTTCATTTGAGAAGGTTCTGCTAGGAGTTCCCCAAGGCAGCATTCTTGGGCCGCTTCTATTTTTGATATATCTGAATGAACTTCCCGATGTAGTTGATGTACCATGTGTTTTGTATGCAGATGATGTCACTCTACTGTTCTCAAAGGAAAATACCGATGATAATATGCAGGAACATATAAATTGTGTACTGAAAAAAATTACAAATTGGCTTGATAGTCTGAACCTTAAGGTAAACCTCAATAAAACGAAGCTCGTCCAATTTAGAAACTATAAAAGTGTTCCAAAGTCTTTTGTTGTGTCAAATGCAAATACTTCAATAGATGAGGTAGACCATGTAAATTTTCTTGGAGTCGAAATAGACTCACATTTAAATTGGAAAGCGCACGTCAATGCGATAAACAAGAATATTTCTAGCAGGTGCTATGCGTTGTCAATCCTATCAGAAACTTGTTCTGAAAACATAGCTATAAGTTCATATTATGGTACAATCTACCCATTGCTTACGTACGGTGTAATCTATTGGGGAAATTCTGTTGATGTACATAAAACTTTTATATTACAAAAAAGATGTTTACGGACAATTTATCGAATGTTTATAGAAGAATCGCTGCGAAACGTCTTCCGTGAGAAGCGTTTCTTGACACTGACGGGCGTTTATATTCTAGAATTATGCCTATTTGTAAAAAATCATCCCGAATATTTTTCGAAGCAATCATGCAAACGTAATGTCCGATCCCAATACAAATATAACATGATACTTCCGAAAGCTAGCACCTATATGTATAAAAAGAGTGCATTCATATCGGGTATAAATATTTTTAATAAGCTTCCTATGGAATTAAAAAGTCTAGAAGGAAATGCTTTTAAAAGATCCTTAAAAAACTTTCTGATAGATAAGGTCTTCTATGACTTAAATGAATTTTATAGTTATAAATTATGATCTAAACTTGTATTGGTATACGTAGGTTAAGATTTAAATATTGTATGCCCGAAAAGGGTAAAACTGTTGATACTGCCTCAACATGTACTTATCATCTTTGTACCTACACAGTTTTTAACAATAAATTATTCTTATTCTTATTCTTATTCTTATTCTATGGCCTTTGACTGTTATCGTACCGACTGGACAGTTATCGTTCACAATGGAGTGCTGGCCCCTACTCTGATGTATGGTAGTGAATGTTGGGTGTGGCAGGACAAGCATGAAAGTCGTATAAATGCAGTTGAAATGCGCTCTTTGCGTAGTAAATATGTGCGGTGTGAAACTGATTGATAGAGTAAGGAATGAAAAGGTCAGAGAGAAATGTGGACTACAAGAAGATGTAGTGACTAAGATTGAAAAGGGCATGCTTTGATGGTTCAGTCATTTGGAAAGGATGGATGAAAGAAGATTGACGAAAGAGAGATATAGAGCGAAAGTGAGTGGAAGGGTCTGTTGAATCGGAGAAATAATAGGAAAGGGCCGAATCTTAAGTACCCGAAACCGAAACGTGTATGCATGACTTGATGTATGAATGTGGTATAAGTGAAAGAGATTTGTCAGGATCGTAGCAGGTGGAAAGAAGTGGTCTCTGCCTACCCCTCTGGGAAACGGGCGTGATTTAATGTTGTATGTATGTTATAGTATTGTTTGTAACTCTGCCGAAATTACTGTAAATAAGAGCTATCGTAACGTTTGACAATACGATAACAAGTCAAAGGCAATATGGTTTTACCAAGTTGAATAGAGTCCCAAGGGGCCTAATATGGCAGTGTTTATCGGGTGGCAAAATATGGATAAAACGTCCGTCACTTTCTGACACGTATATAAGTACGAGAGTGACGGACGCTTTATCCACATTTTGTCACGCGATAAATGCAGCCATACCCTCCTGAGGTTCCTTGTCCTTAAAGAAGTACATAATACGGCCATTGAAATAAAGATCTAGTGCCAAGAAAGAAAAGTGTTTTTTTTTTGTTACCACCGATCAAATTAGAAAATTCACTTTATTTCATAAACAATAATATCCATATTCCATTGTCAGATCTCGTTGTATGGTGGGCCTTATGAGGATACGAGTACTAGGTCCGCAGAGGTCTATAATATAATTTTCACAACACTGCTCGGAAATATGACCATAGATGCTCTTGTTTGGGGTCACAAAACGTCACTTATAAGGACAGACCAAGAATGTTTTTGTCGGCATTTGCTGATTGGTCGAGAACATTGTTGTCCAACTTTAATAACCAATGAAAATCAATCAATCAACTTTTGTGTCATAGCTCCTTAAAATGAAAAATTGGAATCGACCAATCATAACACACCATTTTGTTTCGTAAAATTAGGTGTATTTTTGCTAAAAGATACACAGACTAAAAACTATGTCACTGCTTTTTTTTATGTAATTCAAACTTGGCCCCTAATCTCGAACCACTAGAGATAAAGTTACATGGGAGATAAGGCGAAACAAATACAATTTTATATGGAGTTGACATATTCATCTCGAATGTTAGTTTATTAATCTCGAAAGCCACGAGAATAGGGGTCCAGATTTAAAAAAAAGTTATCTATGGTAAAATTGGCGATAATACATACAGCTTCTATTCTACTTTTGAAAAACCGACGCCATTTGACTAACACTATTCACATTAACGTGAATTAAAATTTGAGTTTTGAATATGAATTTTTATTTTATTTCCTCTCAGTACTTGTAAAAAGCACTATGTCTGCCTCGGTAGAAAGTGCAATTTATGGACTCGTACACTAGAGGGCCTCAACTACGTTTCGGCCCTAGCTATATGACTCGTCCAAAAATCTCGTACTTTCTATCCTCTGCAACAATGTACTATTACTGATTGAGCCACATCTGAATCACAACTTAATAAATTATTCAAACTGCCCATACCATAACGAAAAGCTAAATAATGGCTCACAAACGATACACTTGACATGTCGAATGACATTCACCGATTGCTCCGGCGATGATCTATAGATCATTCGCGTTATGGATCACCGTGATCACAATGCTGTGTGTGGCAATGTTAGTATGGTCGATTTGTCATTGGTTTGGAATTAATTGGTATCAAGGCGTGTTTGTATGGGTTGTGTATGAGAGAAGTTAAAGAACACCTACAAGAAAATTAAGTCATATCGTTGTTCTTGTGAAATTTATTTAAAATATGGTTTGTCAGTATGTTGCCGTGTGGTTACCGGCTTAGAATAGTGCCACTCCATGCCTTCCCGTGGAAGTCGTAAGAGGCGACTAAGGGAATAAAGGCTTGTAGTACTGTTAGGCGATGGGCTTGCTACCTGTCATTAATATACACTGTTAAACATCTTAGCCTAATTGTGCAAATTGTGGTTACAGAGTTATCAACAAGTTTTTAGAGTTGTTGGTAATTCTGTAGCTCTGCCTACCCCACTCTGGGAATGAAGGTGTGAAGGTATGTATGTATTTATGTATGAGACCGAGCATCGCTCGGGTTGAAACCGAGGTTTCCCGAAGATGACATTTTGACAGAAATAATATTTACCCGTACTGGGAATCGAACCCGGAACAACAAGCAAAAACCGCGTCCTCAGTTTATATTAGTAAAGACTCGCAATTAATTAGTGTTCTTGCAAATTAAATTGCATTTCGTTCCACTGTTTCATTAAAAATATGTTTAAAATCACTAATAAAACGTTTTTACAAGTTTGTTTATTAAAACACGTCGTAACATTGTCTAGCTGTCTGTCTGTCCGTCACGCTGTGATTAGATAATTCGAAAACACTATGTAAATGCATTGCTAATAAAGTCAAAATGATATTTGTTATTTTACAGTTGAATCAAAATTCAACAATCTGTATAAGTAACTAGGGTCACTTTTGCAGTAGCATGATAATAATACATATGGCATTTTTAAGGAGAAAAATTTATATGCAAACATGGGTACATCAATCAAAGTGCTGGTTGTCTGTCCGTCTGTGTGACCTTTATGCTGAATATGCTGTTTTAATATTATTAAGGTGCTTGACCGATGGCTTCAAGGTTGTTTGGTGTCTATTTTTATTTTATTGATTTCTGGCCGACCGGAGCAAGCCGGTCACATGGCATGTAAAGAAAAAATAACCGGACAAATACGTGTTGAACACGCATGGAGAGGATTCCGTATCAATTTCACAAGTTTTCTTGAACTCAATCTATAACTGAAGAAATTATTTTCTGTTTATTTTCTTATTTTCTAATTTGCCGTCCAAAAGTGACACCCATATTTAGAGTTAATTAATACACTGACAATTATGGGGCCCTCTTTTTTTCTCATGTGCCCAGTTTAATTAATAAAATCACACATAAGATATTACAGTGGTTCATGGATGGCGTTCGCAGGACTGATGGCCGATGGGGCCAGAAGGTTCTTGAGTGGCGTCCGCGGACCGGGAGACGAGCTGTAGGTAGGCTCCAACAAAATGGAGTGACGACCTTGTAAGGATCGCGGGAACGCGGTGGATGCAAAAAACACAAGACCGGTCTGAGTGGAGAGCCTTGGGGGAGGCCTATGTCCAGCAGTGGACGTCTTTCATCTGACATGATGATGGACGGCGCTGACTTTCCATCAAGTGACCAGCTGACTTGGGCCCTCCGCACACGGCGACGTATCGTAAGCGTAGCGTATGCGTATCGTAACGCGCGTAGTACTAGAGCGATACGAGGACATACATCTTGCTTTTTTACGCCAGCACGCTACCACTATCGTAGTACGTGGAGAAAGATGTACGTGGTCGTACCGCTCTCGTACTACGCGCGTTACGATACGCTTACGATACGACGCCGAGAGCGGAGGGCCTAAGAGGCCTCCTCTAGCGTAAAAAAAACAGCGTTCTATGTTTTCTTAAACAAATCACAACCCAACTCTGTGCCTCAATTTCTCAGCAAATTTTGATATTTTTTGTAAGGTTACCTATTCCTAAACCTCGTTTGACTGGCCGCAAAATTAACAATTTTAATTAGCCTATTTTAATGACAGCAAGTGTAATGTATAGCATGAGCACGTGTGGCCACGCGAACTGGGCGGTCGGGCTCCATACAAACGTCGATCAGACGGACAGTTCATTAGGAACAGGATCCAGTGGATAATTAACGAGCTATTCCTGATTTAGAAAGTGATGCTAAAACATCCTGCTTTAATACTTTTTTTATGGACAAGGGAAAGCACACGAGCACACACGCCACCTGGTGGTGGGATGAGCGACCCATAAACATTTAAATTCTTATTCTCATTCTAATTCTAATTCAAATAATTTATTTTAAATAACGTTCTATGATTCATTTGGTTAGTGACAAAAAGAGATTATCCTTACATCTATGTTAGTGATACATTGAATACATTGGTATACTGGGTGTCCCAGAAACCTAACTGTGAAATAAGGATTTTTTTAAAGCTACGTACCAATTTTTTTTTCATAACAACTGTTTGAGTTAACGCACGGAGTTACTTTCTCCATACTTAAAGCATTTGAAAAAAAAATTGGCATGTAGCTTTAAAAACTTCCTTATTTCACAGTGATTCTAATCATGCAAGAAAACACTGAAAAAAATATGAATTAATACATATTTTTAGGGGTTTTTCGTATCACGGACATAAGAAAAAACGGCAAAAATTCCGATTTGAATGATCAATATCTCAGAAACTAATAACAATTGCTGAACATACATGGGGTTAAATCGATAGCTTATGAGCTGCTCTATCAGCCCTTGGCGGGTTGACGTCGGTTTCTGGGACACCTTGTATACACATTTCTACATAACCTTAGGATTACGAGTGACCTGGGTCCGAACATGAGGATTAATGCAGTGATTCATGTACGGATAATCCAGGCGGTCGGCGATCACGGCCAGGACGCTGTTGCGGCTGGCGCGCACTCTGCTCAGCAGGGACGCGCACCGCTTGCGCAGAGTGGTGAAGAAGCAATCGGTGCGCGCCTGCGCGAACATCCCCGACGCGCTACAGAAGTGCGGCAGCCGCAACAGCACCCTGAACGCGTTGTTGTATTGGACGCGCAGGGCGTCAAACGACTTACGAGTGTACTGGGCCCACAGGGTGCAGGTGTACAGAAAGCCTAATAATTAATGACTAATAAAAATATGCTGTATTACATTACATTAAATCACGCCAGATTCCCCCAGAGGGGTAGGCAGAGACCACTTCTTTCCACTTGCTACGATCTTGACAAATTTATTTCACTTCTTCAACATTCATACATCGAGTCATGCACGCACGTCGGTTTCGGGTACTTAAGATTCGGCCCTTTTCCAGTATTTCTCCGATTTGATTCGAAAAAGTACGCCTAGGATGCTGTTTTAATGACTACAATCTCATGACTGCAATCCTAAGACTACAAATACATTGTCTGAAGAATGTGTCTAAAGATGGTATGCCAGTAATTTCACGGTTGCCTTATCCCGTACCGGAACACAACCACGTGAATACAGCTGCTTGGCGGTAGGTTAAATGATAAGATGGTGGGACCGGCCCAGTGCAGGGTCCAGCACAAGGTCCTACCACGACTATACTTCCTGTTATAAGACGTTGAAACGATTCAGACGTTCCAGCTCCAAAAATGTGAGGATTCTGAGAAAAACTTCTATGCGCTTCTATTGCTTCTAGGCTTACGTTACTCTGGCTCTACGTGTTTGTTTCTATTTCGTACACATATTTCATTTCTCTACCAATGACAATGGTCGATGTAAAAAGAAAAAGCCAGGATTTTTTGAAATATACAAAGTTTGTAACAGGTCTAATGTATTAAGTACACTGAATAAAGAGTTGGGGGCTTGTAACAAGATTGTGGTTGCTGTGTATGTTACAGCTTAAGTTCATATATGACACTAAAAAGATGTTTGATACATCAAATACGATGATACCTCTATAAAACTAATAAAGAAAGATTTATTCAAGTAAAAAAATACGTACACAAAGTTGGACAGTTGTTGTGGCTAATATTATAGCGTTTTTTATACAATTTACGTTAACAAAGTGTACATTTTTATCAGCATTTTTTTCGAATCTACAGATATCTGTCAGTGTAACCTGACAAAAACCCAATTATTTATCCAATCAACACCAACCATTTTTCTCGACCATTGCTCAAGCCTCAAACGGAAGCTAATTTCCTTCGAACCATAAACGCGTCTAATCCAAACCGACAGACATGCAATAAATAGTGAAATACCTCGCTAATGACCACTTGATCTGGTTTTAAAATAACTCCATATGCGGTGAGGGGAATCTTACTTGTGGGCTGCTAAGGTACAATCTGGTCTGTTCGGTTCGTCGTCACTTGGCTGCGAAATGATAAGCTTATAGTTTTTGTAACACCATCCCTAGTGCGCAGAGTATGCTATACTGCAGAGTAAACTGAACTTATTTTGACAGGGTTTTTTTTATGGAATGGGATGGCAAACGTGCACACAGGCCACCCTGGTGGTAAGTGGACAATGTGACCCATAGACATTCGCATTCACAAGACTGCAAATGCACTGCCAACCCAGAGGACTAAGATATAATGCCTCTCAGCTAGTCATTTCATCGGCTGTCTTATCCCCAACCGAAACACAACAAAGCAAACACTGCTGCTTGGCGGTAGGTTAATGGATAAGATGGTGGTACCAACCCGGACGGACCCTGCACAAGGTCTTCAATTTGGTAGCGTCTTCAATTATTATTTTTATATTACTGATAAACCATAAGTTATGAGTAGTTTGAGATTGTAATGAAAGCATAGTGTCATAAAGGATGAAAAGAATCGTGAAAATATCCCACCTCGCCCAATACTAAATATAAGACTTTTTACCTTAGCAATACTTTGGTCTAAGTCAGGTAAAATTTTGCTTAAGATATTTACGTTTTTTGCCCCCAAGCATTTGACACCTTAAATTCCCGCGCCAAAGTTCCGAGAATACTGGAAATGCGGTTTACCCATATAAACGCACGGTTTAATTGCGTTCTATGCGCGTTTATCACTACTCTGGACCCGTACGTGATAGTTTTGTCAACTAACTGGACCATTTCATTCCCAGGGCTGACAAAGTTATATTTAACTGTTTAATTGTGTGGGCTTTTATTTTTATTTGCAACTGGTTTTTTATCTGTTACTTTATCGAGTTTGAGTTATTTTATGTCTGCTTCATTAAATCACGTTATATTGAATTGAGTGTTTCGAAGCAGTCGGATGATGATCTTGGTTTAAATAACCAAATAGTTTAAAACTTGCATTTATTATATTGGTAATTCTGAGTTTATCTTGGATTCCTTACTTAGTAACTTAGTATAAAAGATAAAAAAGATAAAAGATAAAAGATGTTTATTCAGTAAGTAGGCCGCACGGGCACTTTTACACGTCAAAAATCTACCAGCGCTTCGGAAGAGACCACTGCTGAGAAGAAACGCCGCAAGAAACTCAACAGTAAGTCGTTTTTTAAATATTGCTAATGATATTATACAATAATAAACTTAACCTAGCATTATATAAAATAATGAATCTCACATAACACCAAAAATGTATTCATGCGTAGTTGAGCAGGAAAACGTGTCAAAACTCATACATACATACCTTCACGCCTTCATTCCCAGAGTGGGGTAGGCAGAGCTACAGAATTACCAACAACTCTAAAAACTTGTTGATAACTCTGTAACCACAATTTGCACAATTAGGCTAAGATGTTAGTATGAGTACCTACCCTTAATATGAGTTACAAATACCATACTCGCTAGCGAGTCGAATTCTCTGTCTGTCCGTCGCAGTCTATAAGAATACTGTGAGGGACAGAACATTCGACTCGCTAGCGAGTACGGTAAATTGTAACTCATGGTTAGCGTACAGATCTCAAATAAACTGGCATGAATATGTCGGCAAGCACAATAGACACATTGCCAAGTTTTAACAAGGTATATGATGTTAAACTCTATAAGGAAATTGCCTTTGACACACCCAATCAATTAAAAATAACATGCATTCTTCACCAATTTAAAACATAAACCATAAATAAAACCAAAGACATAATGTCAGGTGATCGCCACCCCTACTAACTAACTCGGCGCACGCGCACGGCGCGTCACATGCTGCGCTTGGACACGCCTCTGAAACTTTTTCCTTTGGGGTTATCACCCACCATACTGATATATATGAGAAAATATGAGAGATGGGCTTGCCACCTGTCACTAATACACTGGGAAACCTCTTAGCCTACTTGTGCAAAATGTAGTTACAGAATTGTCAAGAAGATTTAAGACTTGTTCCACTTAAAATTACGATAAACAGTCCTACGAACAAACCTTTTCAGTAGTTGTGTACTTTAATCGCAGAAATAAAGAGATCTACAAAAAAAAACCAAATGAAATTACGTTAGCTAGCGCTTGGCAGAAGACTCAGCAAGTTGCGAAGTTAATCCAATGGATGCTAGACAGTAAGTACCTACTGGGTCACCAAGGACCAAATTAGATCTAAGAGATAACGTGCTTCCTACAGAAGATGTCTTCCGAATATCATAGTGATACTGAAATACCAGTACCGAAATTAAAACATTGAGCCATTTGGTGGAGGCTGGTCAAAACAACCTCAAAAAAACAAGTGCTATTTAACCAACGACATTTAAAATGACAGCACAGGCATTAAATGCAATTTTCTGCTAAAATCTTGCGGTTCCAGTAAGTATATCCTGATATTCCTGACCATGTTGATCAAGTGGTATTAAAAGATAAAATTATTGAAATATTTATTTCAATATAATGAAAATTAACGAAGATAAATAATTTGTAAAATAGTTGTTGATTAACAACAGTTACTCGATGGTGAAGATTAATGAAGACAGAAAACTGTTCGATTGCGGTGTTTACGCATAGCCGCAAGCTCTGCTCGCGTGTAGAAAAAGTAAACATGTTCAAAGCGTCAATTATAGATTTCCAAGGAGTGTAAAAACAGTTTTGTATATGGCAGTGTAATTGGCAGCGTTTTTAGGCCTGAGTGACACGTAGGGACTACATTCTACGACGTAAAAAGGTTGCACATGGATTGGATAAAGCGCGCAATGCCATGTACCTACTTTTAAGATTTGGAGTGCCACAAGGCAGCATATTAGGTCCTCTTTTGTTTATAACGTACAAAAATGTAAGTCAAATATCATTTGTGTTGAACATCGTCATTCAGAGTTACCATAGATATGTTTTTGTAGACGACGACTGACGACAGACATACTCTGGGTGCACATTATTTATACAAATGATGGACAAAAAAACCATAATTAAAACTAAATACTAATTATTTTAGTATAAACTTATTCTAAGTAGCTATAGTATGTACAAATGTCCCCTAGGCCACTGACACCGGAATGGTGCCCATATTTCTGGCTACATTTCCTCATTGGATAGCTATTGCTAGCCGCTGGCCGAGGAATTTTATCTCCTTAATTCTTAAAAAGCTTCCATGCCCCACAGTTCAAGAATTTCTACCACAAAAGCCATAAATATGCAATTATCAGCTATATGTGCATATTTGCCGCCCTTGCCTTTCCAACCGATGCGCCGAGGTGCCAGAGTATCCACACAGGTGGCATCCTACACTAAAGGTCGCCCCATTTCCCACAGCACGAAAGGCTTCCATTGGTTCCTTTTTACCAAATTTCTAACATGGTAGTTTACACTATCGTCACTATCATTAGACAAAGACACTACTAATCCCTTTTTTTCTTGTGAAGCCAGAGAAAACAAACACAAAAACCTTGATAGATTCCCCCTTCAGTTGGATAACGCATCGGCTTACAGTTGTAACGAGCCATAATGAAACACTTCTAGTTTTTTCCCGCCTTTTTTATCGCAACACGATCAATCGCGTGCGCAGTGATGATTGATGGAGTGTTGCAACCACTCCGGATCACTAAGACGGAGATTACACGCTCAGTATTTAATCAGCTCAGTCCGTCAGTCTGGTCAAACTTTGACTGACGCCAGAATGATGAATGGTTTGAACGGTTACACGGTCAATCCAAGACGGAAACTACATACTTTGTGTCGCCTGACTGTCTCCATTTTGTCGTGAACAGTGACTGACGCGAGAATGATTAAACTGGGTTGCATGATCAGTTTCCCATCAACATCTCATCATTCACAATAGATTGACGGAAATTATTTAAAATGTTTAATTTTCATCAGTCTGGACCATCGGTCCGTCAGTCCGTCGGATAGAATCATTGTCCAGTAATTCTGAACGATAAAATACTGAGCGTGTAACATCCCTTTTACACGTTCACGTTCACGGCCACCAACTACCAATTTATATAGAATTTGAAGAGACCAAGCGTGTCATTGGCGGTGAAGCGGTCGAAGTTTTACTTGACTGATATCGATAAGGAGTAACAGTTGCATAATAGTACATTATTGCCTAGGCGCGGAAAGTAAGGGTTTTCCTGACGAGGTGGTTAGCAGGCCGAGCAACAGCGAGGCCTGCTAAAATACGAGTCAGGAAATCCTCGTTTCCGCCGAGGCATACATAATGCTTTTCTCAAACATATGAGGAAATAATACAAATACATTTCTAAAAAGCAAGTAATTTAATTTCCTTAGATTTAGCGGGAAGCAGGTTTTGCCTAACCGAACCCGCTTCAGATTTTAATATAAGCGGTGTGGTACCTATTTCGTCGCTTTCGTCGCTCAATTGTTTTTAAATACTAACCATAGACATTGGAATGCAAATTCAAAAAGAAACACACGCACTGTGCTAAAAAAGCGAGCAGTTACCTTGGCTGTTTGGAATTTTTGTCTTGGTCCTTTTGATTTTGTATGCAAATTGACAGCATTTTTAAGAAAATATGGACATGGACGGAAAGTGTTTTCATATGGTTTTTTTACTCCTAGGAGTAAAATGAGGCTTTTTCCGTCCTTGTGTTTCAATCGGAAAACCGTTTTTTCCGAGCATGTTTGAGAAAATAAATATAATGGATGAGCTGTCTAATAACTTTTAAAGTTTAGTACGAATAAAAGAAGTAAGTAGATACTATTTATTGAAAAAAAAACAAGAGAAGCAAGTATTAGACACGGGAGCTCTATGTAATTATATTTTGTTGGCAGGTGCTTTATTAAGTTATAAAAAAACTGGCCAATGGCGACGACGATTCTTGTACGGGGCCACCTTTTAATTTTTATCATCTATGGTTATGGTTCATGAGATACGGCCCGCTGATAGACACACAGACGGAAGGAGAGCAGAAGCTTAGTAAAAGTTAAAGGGTGATGGGTGTATCAATTTGTTTCCCGAACTCTATTATTCCGCGTTGCAATTTTTTTCAGTCGCATTTTTTCCCGTTCGTGGTTTTACCCAATCGCATTTTTCCCCATTCTTAATTTTTCCAGGTCGCATATTTCCATTCTGGATTTATCCCAGTCGCTAATTTTCCCATTGTAATTAGGCCGAAATAGGTTGGTAGGTTTAGGTTATGTTAGCTTTGCAGCAGACCACCCAGAAATAAATGTTCCGAGTAACATACTAATAATACTTTCCACACTCAAAAAAATCTAGAGCCAACTAAGACAGATTTTCTCTTAGTTGACGAGAAATAAATACATACATACATACCTTCACGCCTTCATTCCCAGAGTGGGGTAGGCAGAGCTACAGAATTACCAACAACTCTAACAACTTGTTGATAACTCTGTAACCACAATTTGCACAATTAGGCTAAGATGTTTAACAGTGTATATTAGTGACAGGTAGCAAGCCCATCGCCTAACAGAACTACAAGCCTTTATTCCCTTAGTCGCCTCTTACGACTTCCACGGGAAGACAATGGAGTGGTACGAGTCTAAGCCGGCAACCAAACGGCAACCAAGAAATAAATACAATAGCCATGATACATATTAGCTATATCAACCAAAGCTTATAGTAACAACAGCAAGTTCTTCAGTGATGCAACTAAAACCTTAGTTGATGTATCTGTGGTGTCGTCAGGCTCGTATGGATTCAAGACGCTTATGCACAACAATCACAATCTTGTTAGAAGTGACCAATGATTTTTTCAGTGCACCGGCGGCGTGGCGAGCCGAGAAACAAAAGGCGCGAGCATTAAAATTTGTATTCAAAAATACTTCCACTAAAGATCGAATCGAATCGAATTTTAAATGCTTTTATGATACGTTAACACTCTTTTACAAGTTATGCTTTCCTATTGTTAAATTAAAACATAAAATTGAAACTAAACCCAGTCTGTGGCTTACACGAGGAATTAAAAAAACAGTCAAAACAAAAAGGTGTTTACGTTTTTGTTACTACAAATTAACAAAAAGACACGTTAGCTATACATATAGCAAACAGAAGTACAAAAAATACTCTAAGGTGCTAACCAGCTGTATAAGCCAAGCCCAAAAACTGGCAAATGCAGAGTACTTAAGGCGGTCTAAAAATGTCTGTAAAGCCACACGGGATGTAATCAAAAATGTATCTAACAATAGTAACTTTTCTGAATCCAATATTAGGACATTACTGGTTAATAATGTTTTGATATCAGTCCCGGTTGACATTGCCAATACTTTTAACAATTATTATATAACTTTAACCAATTCCAATAATACCAATAAACCTATACCTGACATTTCACTAATTAATCCAAGTAACAATAATTTATTTTTAACCCCGACAAACGCAAGCGAAATAGCTAATCTAATAGATAGTCTTAACTCAACCAATTCTACCGGCTGTGACGATATACAAACCAAAGTATTAAAAGGTTGCAAAAAGCAAATCTCCGAAGTTTTAAGCTACTTAGTAAATATGTCACTAGCGAGCGGCATTTTTCCGGAACAACTTAAAATGTCTCTGGTAAAGCCAATCCATAAAAAAGGTTGTAAAGAGTGTGTGGAAAATTACAGACCCATTTCCCATATTCCCGTTATCTCGAAGATATTTGAGAAGGCGGTTCATCAACGCCTGACGTCATTTTTAACTAAATTTAAACTCATAAAACATGAACAGTTTGGTTTCCAGAAAGGGAAATCGACAACTTTAGCGGCATTTAACCTCACTGACACCATTCTTAGTTATATGAACAGAAGCTTACCGGTCACTGCTATTTTCTTTGATATGAGTCGGGCTTTTGACTTTGTCTGTCATGATATTCTTTTGGCGAAATGTGAAAAATACGGGCTGAGAGGGGTAGCCAATGATTGGCTTAGAGATTACCTTCAAGCGAGAACTCAGTTTGTTGAAGTGACCCAAATTGATTCTTCTAATACACTGACAGTTTATAAATCTATGACAAAAGTAAATAATGTTGGGGTACCGCAGAGGAGCATTTTAGGACCCCTTCTGTTTTTGCTATACATCAATGACCTACCAAATGCAACAAAATTTGAGTGCACCCTATTTGCGGACGATTTGTCGATTGTGATACCATGCCATGATGCCAGGACATATAACAATACCATAATTGCAACGATTAATGATGTTATAACGTGGTTGTCAAAAAATAATTTGAGTGTCAATTTAAAAAAGACAAAATTCATGCAATTTACCAATAGAAATGCAATTAGGCACCCCCTAACGGTGACTTTTGCTGGTGAAAGTCTAACAGAGACCTGTCATACAACTTTTCTTGGTGTTTGTCTGGATCATGAATTATCTTGGAAAGAGCACATCAATAGGCTTTGCAGTAAAGTAAACTCATTTGCCTATGCCTTATGGCGTCTTACGCAGGTTAGTACCAGGGAGACAGCATTGCAAGCTTATCACGGTTATGTTAGCAGTAGGCTTAGATATGGTATCATTCTCTGGGGTAATTCAAGCCACACAAAACGGGCGCTGTTAGCACAAAAACAATGTATTAGGAGCATTTGTAATGTAGGTGTGTTTGACTCTTGTAGGCCATTATTTAAACATTTAAAGCTTCTGACAGTGCCCAGCATGTATCTACTTGAAATCTGTTTATTTGCAAAAATGCATCCTGAATTATTCAAAACAAACAGAGACACGTGTAGATTTAATACGAGATACCCAAACCGTCTTGTCCTCCCCGCCGTAAAGACTAAATTGTATGGCAAAAGCACCCATTGCATGTCAATTAAAATTTTCAACTGCTTACATAGTAGTTTTAAAGATTTGCCACTTACTTTATTTAAGCGTAAACTGAAAAACTGGTTAATTGAACAATGTTTCTACTCTGTCAATGAATATTTTGAGTATGTTAAGCATTAATCTGTGACTTTGATGTATGTTTTATTGTATAAATTAATTATATTACTTATTACTGACATTGAAATGTTTTGAATTGACTATTTTGCAATGAGTGATTTAATCTACTAGTATGAAATGATTGTAAGTGATGTTACTTTAATTTTGTCTATAGTAACATAAGTAATTATTGGTTATGTAAATGAATGTGATTTTAATAAGTTAGTTTTTTATATTAGTATTTAAGAGCATGTCCAGCCTAGTAATGCATCTTGTCTCCTGTTTGCATGCCAGATGTTGGCAAAATGTGTGGAACTACAAACATATAATTACCAACCACATTATGTACCACATTTTATGCAAATAAATAAAATTTGAATTTGAATTTGAATTTGAATCGAAAGGGAATCGTCGTCATATCGTTACGCCTAGCCTCGCCTGGTAGTTGAAAAAGTACCTTTATCAAGGAGACTACACAGTGAAGTTCTTCAAGATTGGAGTATGTAAATAGGTGTTTAAAGGGTCGGCAACGCGCATGCGATAGTTCTGGTACTGCTGGCGTCCATAAGATAAAGATAAAGATAAAGACATTTATTCAGTAAGTAGGCCGCACGGGCACTTTTACACGTCAAGAATCTACCAGCGCTTCACAAAAGGAGACCACTGCTGAGAAGAAACGCCGCAAGAAAATCAGCAGGCTATCATCAGGCTTGTCTGCCACCATCGTAGTATATAAAACAAACACACCCATGTAAACGCCAGGCTAAAGTGATCCTGCTGTATCGCCACCGGCGCTAGATCCACTCACGCGCAGTTTAACCTAACGATCACTATCGCAGCCAGATTCCGTAAAAAGGCTCTAATTAAAACCATCAATCACCAGTCTGTCTGTCCGCCTCTATATAAGCTTTTAATTATGAAATTTGATGGAAAAAAACGCCTGAGGTTTCTTTATTTGGAGAAGGGTTCCGCTCTGAATTTATGGACAAGTTTTTGTGCCAAGTTTTTTTTTTCAAAACAGCAGCTGTGTACTGTTAAGTGTATTTAGACCTATAATAACGCTAACAATATGATAACAATACGATTTAAAGCGAATTGGAATAGAGTCCATTATATTTGTATATTGTAAAGGACTCTAAGGATCAAAAATAATCGTATCCTCATATTTTAAGCAGTAGTAATTTCAATAGCAGTTTCTTTATTCTTTCTAAAAAGTCAATGGTATACATACGAGTAAGAGGACAATTTTCAAACATATTTACAAACACAGTAAAATATCTGTTACAACAATAATGAAATCAAATTAAAAGACTAAGTTGCTATGAAAATCTTTGAATTTTATACGCATACCTATAAGTAGATTTCGTTTACTAATGTGACTATTTATTTTCAAGAAATAAACAAAATCCCTTTAAAACTTTCAAAGATAGGGCCGATAGGGGATAAAACAGTAACAGGACATTTTTTTTTACATTAGGCAGAGCCAAGCCAATTGAGCTATCAAGTTACCTGATGGGAAGTAATTCAAGAAGGGGTGCCGGTCTATTGTCGTCTTTTTAGATAAATGAAGGCTCTTTCCTTGAAGGTATACTAAAATACTAACATTACCTGAGATACCTACTTTAATTTTGGTAAGCATGTCCGACCACAATTTATTTTTTAACCTAATATAAAAGTAAGAATTAGAAGAATTTATATATATATTTTTGTACCCGCTAACCCGTTTCAGAATGTGAGAAAACTACTCCCTACGGATCCCTAAACGACAATGTTGAATTTAGTCGTCAAAAAGTCATTAGAGGCGAGGAATTGCGTAAAACTAGTATAATTGGCCCTTTTCCATAATGGTTCATGAATAACATACAGGTAGCAAAAAACTAGATCGAAAACTTCAAACGTATTTTAGCTATTGAAAATAAGGTCGTGACGCGAATGTATATTTTGTACCTATGTCATTGGCAATATACAGGAGCGTCTGCACTTAGAGCATTTGCATGTACCTAATGGGCATTCGGCGTCGTGGTGTGTAAGCTTTGTAACGCTATGCTCAACGTCGACCCTCGAATATTCAACGCCGATGCTCTCAGTGGGGACGCGAATAGGATGTCATCTTGATTGATTCCTTTTTCGTCGTATTCCTGATTAGACATATTCTTGTTTCGGCACATTCCTGTTTGGACGTATTCCGTTTTCGGCATAAATCATTATACATTATACAATAAATGAAACAAATGGTATCGTTATTTTTTATTTTCAAGACATACGTATATACTATTTATACAATAAACAGCATGCAAGAAAGAGACACAAAAAAATATTTTTCAATGGTAAATATCACAAACACCTCATCAAATAAATATTGCTTGAAGTAATATTATTTTATTTAATACGCAAGCAAAGTCACAAGTATGTCATAGTTTAATTTATTTACTAAAATGTGTCGAAACTAGAGTATGCCGAATACGGAATACGTTCAAACAGGAATGTGCCGAAACAAGAATATGTCTAATAAAGAATACGACGAAAAGGGAATCAATCTAAAATAAAGATTTGAAGCCATGAGACGGCTGTCCTTAAATTGCTATGTCTCTTTTCCTCTATTTATTTGGCAATAAAAAACACATGGTTTATAGAGGTCAATTTAAGTCAGTCAGTAAGCTCTTTGATAAAGTGTAATTATATTAAATAACAACATAGATTTAGCTTTTAATTGAACATAAGTACATATTTGAGGATATTGCCTCATTTCCTTTGCGTTTGTATGAATCCAGTTTCGGAGGAAGTGGAAGACATGTTACGTTAAAAATGTTTAAATGCCATCTATGAATATTGACAAATCGATAATGTTTTTTTTAATTGCATCAAGATCTAAAAGTGATAATAATGGTACTTGTACAGTCACGGAGTTTAATTGATAAAAGTAAACCTCTGTAGTATCTTATAGTAGAGAATCAATATAACTTTATCGTTATTTTGTCTCCATAGTATAACCTCGGGTGTTCCGATTTGGGGAAAGATCTGCAAGACAACGGGGTATATGATTAGCATAGAGGCAAAAAGAGTAAGCAAAGTTTTTTGAAAAGGTGTATGTAATTTTTCTGATAGTCTTAAGTCCACCTACTACGAGCGTCTACCCGCCGAACTGCTCAGCTGCAGTCAAACTGTTGTGACAGTTTTGCAGACTATTTTTTAAGAAAAAATGTAATTTTTTTATGGTTAATAAATAAATAATAAATAATAAAAAATAACTCAAACACGAACCAACTGACGAAATGTTTAGGCTTAGGAATCTTTTGTTGGATAACCCAGTCTATTCGGTGAATGAGTATATACTCATGTATGGAACTTGACTTATAAATAAGATTGACTTTAAATTTTTAATGTACTCTGTATTTGTGTTGACTTTTACTATCATCATTTAATTCTATTTCTGACGACCTCAATGTAACTCCATATAATTTGACATGCCATGTAATTTATACAGTTTATACTGTGTTATATTCTGTAATAAAGTCTGAATCTGAATCTATAAATCAAGAATCTACAGTTATTTCTTTTTTACTTCTTCGCGTCCTTCTCAAAATCTTATTGTCTCAATATCGTTACTTTAGCCTCAACAATAATTTAAAAAAAGAATACAACAGCTCTTTTTTCAAACTTGTACAACGAATAACGGTTTTCCTCACTTGACAGATGCGCGTGGAGCTAACCTCATGTCCTTCTGTTTAAGAAAGAAAGAAAGAAAGAAAGAAAGAAAGAAAGAAAGAAAGAAAGAAAATCATTTATTCGTGACATGCATAACAAAGAACAGATTAACAAATACAAGAAGAAAGTAGCCACGAAATGGTCCCAACTCAGCGTAATGCTGACATTAAAGTCACTGTTTAGTCCACCAGGTAAAATACTCTTTAACTGAACTAAAATTATCCTCGCATGTGATATGTGTGTGGATTTATGTCTATAATAGGTTCATGGTATGTGTCCAAAACTCGACATTGGTGAAATACACCTTACTAAAACAAGAAGAGAAAACCATTAATTAAGAAAAAAAAAAGACGATTTTGCAATCGTTTACTTACCTCCTTCTGGTAGTAGCCCGGTATCATGGCAAAGAAGTGTTGTTTGTTATCCATGAAAGAGATAGTTACGAGTAGAATCGTCAGCCAAAATACGCGCGGGAATCGTCTAGACATCTAATGTAAGCCCAAAAAAGCGTGGCGGCGGTTGTCGAGAAATGCGGTAATACACTCTCGGTCAAATAATACGGGTCAGAGTGCGTTTTTCATACAAACGAGGCTATTTTGAAGTCCTGGTTCCTGGCCAGGGGTTGTTTTGAGTGAGGTTTCATAGTGGATACTTTGAGGTTCAATAGAGGAGGTAAGAAGTGGTTGAGATACCTAACTGATCGCACAATCAGTTAACACCACAGCGAGAGAGTTTGGATCAGCGTTTGGATTTCCTTACATTTTATTGCCATTTTAGATGTTTTTCTGAACATGCACGATTCCGGCGTTAACCGCAGACTCAATCAGTTGGGTATCCTAGGCACTCTGGAAGTCCTGTATCGATGCTCTGGGTATCCATCATCAGATTTCACTAACAGCATCCCCTGGCGAGGAACCAAGGCTTCGAAATGGCCTCTTTAGTATGAAAAACGCACTCTGACCCGTATTATTTGACCGCGAGAGTATCAAATTTACTCGTCGTAAAGTCGAGACAGAATTGTCCTCATTTTGCTGGAAAATTATCCTTCGTAATAAACACCCCGTATGTTAGGTTAGGTCACGTAGGTTATAAGCTGCTTCCTATGACAAGCCCACGAGCCGACCCACATAGCCTCACGAGCGACTTGCCGAGGACTCGAGAGCATGCAACACTTTGTAGGTCATTGTTAGATTATGATCGCGTAGGTTACACATGCACAGGGTGTGGTTACGGCTAATAATACACGGTTGATATATTACTGTTACAAGTTACTTATCTATCTGTTTTATATAGTTAACTCTTAGGGTGAAGCCACATCTACCAGCACCGATTCGTTTTTTGTCTATGGAAAATTGGTGTTTTTTATGAAAATGCATGCGAAAGGAGAATTGATGCGTACAGTTATATTGATGCAAAGTAACTATTTTTAAACGGCTTCAAAAAGCGAGGAGGTTTTTTTTTAAATGTTTGTTGCCTTTTTCTTCTTTTCTCTTGAATTTCGATTCTTTTTTTATTTGAAAACTGGTACTTTCCGTTTGGTTCAATTTTTATCAAGATGAAAATCTGATGACGGAGTCCATACGGAATCGACGGAACTATTCAAAATTTATAGGCACACCTATTTGGTATTTTTTATTCTAACTTGCGTATTTGCTCTTGGAAAGCACTATTTGGCGAAGTGGAACTGATGATGAAGACCACAGATGGCCGCCGGAACTCCTAAACGGTATACATTCCAAGGGTGGCGACAAGATACTTCGATTAAGATAGTCGAGCGACTATGACGAAGCATATTTAGGTTTAAATATATGTCTATGGGCGTTGCTTGCGGCGAGATTTAAATGTTCTATAGTTTCTTATTAATTGAGAAGTAGGACTACATAACAGCATAATTATGATCACTAAAAAGTATTAAATAAAATAAAAACATTGTATATAAAAAAACAGCGAATCGGTGCTGGTAGATGTGACTCCAACCTTGTTGATTTTCAGCAAAGACAGTATCGTAAACAAATACAATAAAACTATGACTTGATGGTACCACCTTCTTATCCTTTAACCTACCCAAAGCAGCTGTGTTCGCATTGTTGTGTTCACGTAAAATTACTAGCGTAAAGGCGTCAAAACTTACTTCCGTACTAAAAGTCATAATGGGGACATAATTATATCGGATCGTTCCTATGTAGGTATTTCAAACTTGTGTATGATTAATCATCATTAACTGATTGTGAGCGCGCCAACGGCCGACTAACAAGAACAGGGTTGTAATCTTAGGATTTCAGTCCTAAGATTGTTTTCAAATGTTTGGCTTGCTTTCTCTACGCCATGAAAAACGAGTGTATTAATAATGGCGGGAAGATAGTACAGCCAGCGACCAACTCTTAATATTTGTCTCTTTTATTGACACGGTGATCTATATTTTTTGTTTCGACAAACTAGTGGAAAGAGTTCTCGCCGGCAGTGTGAACAGCCAGCGATCAACTATTAATATAATTGTCTCTTTTATTGACACGGGATTTATATCTTATGTTCGTTTCTTGAGCGAGAAAATAGTCGATAGCTAATCGCTTCCCCGCCCTTGGTGTTACCTGCCTTACGTTCTACTTACATTGAGGTGTGCCAGATCAGTTTTGAAAAGTAATCACTTTGTAATACACCGATATGTGTCAACAATAATCTGAACTTTGACGTGCCGCGCTGTCACGCTTGACAGGTGACATTGAATCGGCTGCTGTGATTGGTCGACGCGTATTCAGGATTGGCCAATGGCAACGCGTAAATCAACTCGGCGGCCTAGATCAGTCTAGCGTTTTATTATTGTATAGAACATTTATATACCTATTGCCTACTTAGTTGCATAAATGTTGCAAGCGTTAGTGAAACTTAGGTTAGTACATATGATGTTTTGTTAGAACGAAAACACTTTTTAAAAGGAAAAAATATCGAAGAAGATTTTTATAAAGTTAAGTTATAGCATAGCAATAAGTAAAATACTTCCCACTGCATTTTATTATGTACCTACCGTACGATTTAGAATATAATTATATGATATTGAAAACTAAAAGGATTTCACTGGAAGTAACTGCTCTATGCTTCTACTAAAGGTACTAGACAGGGATAAACATACTTAGATAGAAAAAGAAAACCTGAAATACATAGAAATTATCAAAATTGAGGAAAAAGTACCCGCAATCACATCAATAATTTCCCTTACCAGAAATCGAACCATATAGACACTATGGCTCCTATATTTTTAGATTGGAACCAGACCTAGGAATATCCGGGGCAAAATTTAATGACAGCTAGGGATTGCCTACATCGATAAACTCAATTATCGATGCTTTTCCCATATACTAGTGATCGCCCCCAGCATTGTTTGTAAGTGTGTATTTTTTAACTTGCCCCCTACCACTTCCACAGAAATTGATTGTCTTTTAGCCACTTGAAATGCATTCATCAGAATAAACGCCCGAAAATTTGGAACAAATTCTGATCGTTTACTTTAACAATAGTAAATGGGACAGTAATTCTGAAATACACAATGGGGAAAAAAAATTAGATGATTATGACTGAAGGTTCAAAAATCCTTTTAAAATTTACAATAACCAGAATTATGTTGCTATTTTGTTTTATTTTCACATTTTCAATAAATAATTTTACAAACAATACTTGGAGTGATCAGATCACTAGTAATATGGGAATAGCATCGATAGTTGAGTTTATCGATATAGGCAATCCCTAGCTGTCATTTAATTTTGCCCCGCATATTCCTAGGTCTGACTGGAACTTATCAGATTTTGACAGTTTGTAATGCGGCCTCTGGGGCTACTATTCCCCACGGTAAAACCATACTGCTTTCGACATGTTATCGTATCGTCAATTTTATGATAAATTAGTTGCCTAGTTAAAACTTAGGATAACATGACAAAAGCTATATCGCTTTACCGCGTAGAATAGAGGTCAAGTACCTTTGTTTTTAGATCCAAAGTCAATAATAATCAATTAAATTGATCTAGTATCCACATCATCGATAAATCTCGTAATAACTAAAGTATATCCATAAACCAATGCGATCTCATTAGTCGATAACTTTTTCTTCGGTAGCCTTAATGGCCGTCAACGCCGCACCACTCAATCTAAAAGGTAACGTGTTTTTGTCCCGCTCGCACCACAGTGTTTGAATAATGGATGGGTTAGTGTGTTCTGATTGGGGACTTGAAACTGTAAGAAAATGCACACATAGATTGATTTCAGGGGACAGAGTAAATAAGGATCCATTAATGTCGTAGAACTTCTACTGACCTATTTTTCCTATTTTATTTTTTTTATAGCATGGGAAGGCAAACGAGCACACAGGCCACCTGATGGTAAGTGGAAACTGTGACCCATAGCATAGACATTCGCATTCACAAGACTGGAAATGCGTTGCCAACCCTGAGGACTAAGATGGAATGCCTCTATGCTAGTCATTTCACCGGCTGTCTTATCCCCAAACCGGAACACAACAATGCGAACACTGCTGTTTGGCGGTAGGTTAATGGATAAGATGGTGGTACCAACCCGGACGGACCCTGCACAAGGTCCTCCCACAAGTAAATAATATGACTATAATATTATGTCTCTCTGTCCGTCTGTAACGCTGCAGGTGTATAACTGCCCTTCTATGCAAATCAGCAGCATCCCAAAATCAATAATCAAAGCAGTTTTAGTTCTCTACTATTAGTAATAAGGTTTATATTGCTACAGGAATTTTATCTGACTTACTACTTACTACTTAGGAGGGCAGATAACTAATCAGCATTATGCTGAGCCATTGTGCGATCCACTGCCGCGAAGAAATACTCACGACTTTGTTTATAATTACTTTATTCTATGTGTCTTGAGTATAATATGAATAAAAGATAAGAAAAAAAAAAGATAAAAGATGTTTATTCAGTAAGTAGGCCGCACGGGCACTTTTACACGTCAAAAATCTACCAGCGCTTCACAAGAGACCACTGCTGAGAAGAAACGCCGCAAGAAACTCAACTCAATAAATGTATGTCCGCAAAACCGCATAAGGTTTCCGTTCGCTGTATTAAGCCAATTTATTTGTATTTTTAAATATGTTTTGAATAATAAATTTAAAAAAAAAATGTACATATGTTATTGTTTTTTTTTTTTTTTTTAAATAGATGAAAACCCTCGGTAAAATGGCGACTTCTTCGTTCAGAGCTGATGTCTCATAATCGGCACTTCCGATTGTTATAAAACTTAGCTAAGAACTATTGCGATCACACTAGCTTTCTTTAAAAATGAAGTAATTAACTTAACTTGGCCGGCCGGCCAGAGATAACGATAATATTACGTGCAATGTTTTCTTACTTACATACGTAGTCTGTTATTTTGGTTGTGATGACTTGTATTAGGTACATTACGTATTTTTTTACGCATAATAAATATTCCCATCGTTTTTTATCGGATACGTTCGTATTTCTCTTGCTTTCTCAATTAGCTTCAGTACCCATCAATAAGCCATCTGAGAAAGCAAGATAAATACGAACGTATACGACAAAAAACGATGGGAAAGGATTATTCACTACATCTGTAACTTAGTTTAATCACTCTTAGGTTACTTTTTATTTGTTTGCAGCTGTCGTGGAATGGTGCATCGAGACAAACCATACTGTGGTTTAACGGTGCATACATACATACATACCTTCACGCCTTCATTCCCAGAGTGGGGTAGGCAGAGCTACAGAATTACCAACAACTCTAAAAACTTGTTGATAACTTTGTAACGGTGCAGTTTTTAATAATTTGTAAAAGTTCGTCCATTTACATCCAACTTCGCGTCCCGTACCGGAAGCTTTAAAAGCACGAAGTATCGATCAATCGGCCTAATGATCTCGGTCGATCGATGATCTAGTTGAGCGCGCGCATGCTAATAAACAACTAAATTACAACAACACTGAAGAAAAAACATAGTGAAGAAACCTGCACATGCGAGTACCTACCTGAATATGTAAGAGTGGTAAATGCACAAATGTTGGTGGTTACACATGTGTAAGTTGGTTTTATATATTAGTATTTAAGAGCATGTCCAGCCTAGTTGTGCATCTTGTCTTCTGTTTGCATGCCAATTGTTGGCAAAATGTGTAGGACTACCAACATATAATTATTAACTAGATTATGTAACACATTTTATGCAAATAAATAAATTTGGTTGCCGGGTTAGAATAGTGCCATTCCATGTCTTCCCGTGGATGTCGTAAGAGGCGACTAAGGGAATATAGACTTGTAGTACTGTTAGGCGATGGGCTTGCAACCTGTCACTAATAATACACTGGTAAACATCTTAGCCTATTTTTGCAAAATGTGGTTACTGAATTATAAAAAAAAATGTCTCTATATTATTATGTGTAAATCTATAACATTGTAGGCGCTTTGGTCCATACTGTAAGCCTATGATTGTAATTATAATAATAATAAATAAATAAATAATAAATAAACAAGTTTTAAAGTTGTAGGTAATTCTCTAGCTCTGCCTACCCCACCCTGGGATTACAGGCGTGAAGGTATGTATGTATGTATGTAAATAAATTTGATTTGATTTGAATGATACGACAAGGTGCGTATTTAAAAAGGTCTACACTACGAAAAATTATTTTAAGGAATTAGATCAATCAGGATTCGTAATGTTAACATTTAAAACCTGCTAATTTCCTGTCAGCAAAAGGGATAGTTAATAGGAGTATTTTTAGTTTATCCCGTCTTATTAATACAATAACATGTCTAATGCAATATGGTTTTACTCAGTAAAATAGATCCCCTGGTCAGTTATGAAGTTATGATTTCAAAACAAATAGCAAAATGTCAGTGCTATTAAAAACAATCGTTCTTAGATTTTTGTCTTTCCGTCTGTCTGAATGTTTTTCTCGAAAAGGCTCCGAAACGACTCAACGGGATTAAAAAGGAATTTTAACATACATCTGTGTTTCATTTCGATATCTTGCGTATTTCAGAAGCTCACATCTACCTTATATTAAAAAATCGAAAAGATTCTGAGTGTATGTGCGAATTAGTATGTGTGTTACTACTTTAAGCTGTTACGGTAAACAGATTCGGATAAAAGGAAGGAATAAGGAAGGATAAGGAAGTACCTTTTATCCCGAAATAATAACGGTTCCCGTGAGATCGTCAACGCAAACGAAGAATTGAGTGTCCGTATTGCTGCCTGCTAGTTTAAAATAAAAATCACCCATCAAACGTCGACGTTACTCATCCGTTACGCAAACCCGAAACCATTCAATCGATCCCATTCACTTTCGAATCAAATCGAAGCTTCTTGCGAAATTGATTAAAACGACCATTTAACGATCGACATACGAGTAATGCGGCTAGTTCGTTAAAATTTGACCATCGAGATATATCGTAATGAATGACAATATACCTACAGTCGGCAATCAAATAAAAACCTGACACGTATCAAATACATTTCATTTTTGGGGCAAGTTTTGTTGCTCCCAATTTTTTTAAAGATAAGATAAGATAAATATAAAGATAAAGACATTTATTCAGTAGGTAAGTAGGCCGCTACGGGCACTTTTACACGTCAAGAATCTACCAGCAGCGCTTCACAAGAGGAGACCACTGCTGAGAAGAAACGCCGCAAGGAACTCAGCAGTCAGTATTTTTTTAAGTATATTTAATATTATAATGGTACTACTTAGTCTATATAAATCTATAAATATTAAATAAATAAAAAAAACAAATAACCTGCGTAGTTTCCACAGAAAAACACATCAACATCTTACGAGAGAGATAGAGGGAGAAAAGGAATGAACACTTACTTATGTGTAATACACCGTGTTTTTTTTGATTTACGATAACTTTAAGGGAACGTTCTTTAGGTCAAATAAAGTTAATTTCCCGAAGACAGACAAATGATAACTGTAACGGTTTTAAAGATAGGTATTTAATTTTTACATTTAATCAGTTAATCACGTTGAACTGGTCTAAAAGGCTCTTAAATGTCTGTGTAGGTATGTCACGTCACGCCAACATTGACGTATTTGACACTTACTATACTCGAAAATCTAATTAGATTCCAAAATCTGACAGTTCCCATCTTGATTATTTCTTTATTAAAATATTATTTCATAAACACATCAATGAGAACTCGTGTAACCAGTAATATTAGGGTCAGTTTAATTGATAAAAATACCTACACTTAAACCAAAATGCAGTAATCACAGCGAATGTGCGTCGGTTGAGGTTAGGATTTTGGAATCTAATTACAGTTTCGAGTATATGTATGAGTTAACTCTAAAGGCCCTTTTAGAATGACCAAAGATACAACATTTAATTACTTTGTTCTAAACAGAAAAAAAAAAACATTTTTTTGCAATATTTCAAAATCTAATCTACCACTTAGTTTCTATGGATAGTAATATGCCAAAGTTATCGTAAATCAAAAAAAACACGGTGTATAAGACGGTGCAAGACGACCACATAAGATTGATATTCCTACATCAACGGTGTCCCCTAGACAAGATAAAGCTTTGAATTTGAAGTTTTTTAGTACAGTTATTGTCAGCTTATCAAGACTTAACGAGTCCCAACACGGTGGCTGTACGTTAAGTATAGTGGTCTCCATCATCTGATCAGCAACTAGATCATATTGCATTGTCATGTGCGATAACATGTCTCCCTATCCCTAATTTCAGCCCGCTTCATTCACGGGAACTGGTTCAAAGTGGACTTAACAAGATTTGACCCACACAAACACGTCATCTCTCTCATCGTATCGATCAAACTCGTATTGTCACGAACCTTAGGCTGGATGTCCACTTGTTTGGCTGACTGTACAAGTCGTGAGATTAGACACTACGGAGAGACTGCCCTGACTTTCCAAGGAGAATTTCTTTTTTTGGGTGTGTATTGTATGTACATGACGTATATCTATGGTTCTTCGCGCTTTTTTATGCTATGAGGAATGAAGACATGCAGGACCAGTATACCCTTACCATGAGTTACAATTAACGTTCTGGCTAGCGAGACTCTTCTTATATATGTATAACAAACTTTGATAACAGTTACCCTTGGAGAAGTCAGCTTAACGGGAAAAGGTGGCCACTTTTTTCCGTTAAGTTGATAACTCGAAGGCAAATTATTATTAAACTATGTTATATATCCTGTCAGTTGTGATTTCATTTATAGTACAAAAATGCACCAATTTCAAAAAAATACATTAGTTTTATAAAACTCGATAATAGTAATGAGGGCGCCACTGTACAGTCAACAGCATAAATAAGTGATCATTTATGTACCTTGTCACTTTAACGTTGTGTTAGGAATGTTATACGAAATGGTGAAACGATTGAAAGCGACAAGGTACATAAATGATCACTTATTTATGCTGTTGACTGACAGTAGGTACTGTTTGTCCGTCTGTTTATTTAGACCTATTCATGTTTTAAAATTTGAGAAAGAGATAGATTGCATCCCGGGAAAGACATAATACAACTGTTCGCCACCCCCGCAGAATAAACCCATAACTTCAAAATGTCAATTTTACAGGAGAAATAAAAAACCGTAATTTTGAAATAACTTCACTATTAAAGAAAAAACACATAATATTTAAATTACATCCGAAAGCCAATTTTTAGTTCTAACTGTTGTAGATTTCCTGTTAATTTATGTAACGCCTCCTTGAAGATATAGACAAAAATGTACTTTACGGATAATTACATCTTAATAGTGTTTGGTAATACACTTTTAAAGGCTTATTCAAGTTGGTTTCACAAATAATTACATTATGCTATAATTATTACATGGGTATTAAAGGTATATTTATCTTGTATCCGAATTCGCTACTGTAGCGTTATTGGTTTATTCTGGTGTGCGTGAAATATTATCAGAAATGTAGTTTAATGTAACCGGGGAATGCAAAATATTTTCTTATAAGCTTGCACACGAACAAACCTATAAAGGCGTTTGCTGTCAAACGTCCCGTTCTAATGAATTTGAATAACATCATAACAATATATCACAAAAAAATGACTAAAATTTCGTTTTGTAAGATAATATTATCGTTTCTTTGTAAATACTTTTATTTCATAGAATAATTCCTTATAAATCCGTATCTTCGTTAATACACCACATAAAAATCAAAAAAAAAATGAGGATATGTATTTGAACTTGTACATTTCAAAAATGCATGAACATTAAAAAACCTATAATAGCACTTTATGGGTTTATTCTGCGGGTTACTGTATATTCTGGAAATTTTGACAGATCCCTAAGGAGTTCCACAGAAATGGAATCGTTGGCAACAGCTGAGGCCAGACTTTGAAAATCGAAGTTCAAATTTACGTAATTCCATCCCTCTCTCTCGATTTAGTCTCGAATGACGAGTGACAGGGATAGAGCAACGTAAGACCTCTGGTTACTCATACATCATTACCTTATGAGCAAACCTCAACAATAATAATAGTCGTCTCGTAATTTCGAATCGTAAAAACAGATGAGGTTGTTTGCGGCTTTTTATAACGAGTTCGATCCTTTTGAGTCACAATTACCAGTAAGTGGGGACATTGCGCGAGGCTTTGAGATACTTTTCGGCAATAATGTGGGATATCAATGTCCTAATAAGGTTGTAAGGGACAGTGTTTTTGCAGTTTCATAAAGCTTTATCAAGTTGGAAGGCTGGTGATAAGTGCAGATGTAATATTTTTGCTTTCGAACAATGTATTTGCTGAATCTAGATTGTAGCCTTCGTTATCGCCTTGCTGTTATCCAAATTACGGGTGTTTGGATAACAGTACTGCTACACCATAGCACAAACCTCAGCTGGTTTGTAAGCAACTGCTTTGTCATTGTTTATTTCTAGTAGTTAATTTCTGGAAGATCATAGTAGAAACTGAATGTAATACGGTTTTAAATCTGGATTTAAGACACCGAAATTAAACAAGTTTTCGAAAAATAAATGTTTAAAAAAACCAAAAAACCGCCTTGTCAAAGCAAAAAATATAAATGTAACTTTTAAACATTGATTTTATTTTATACTTTTTAGTGATCCTAATTATGCTGTTAGGTAGTCTAGAAATATCTTGTCGCCACCCTTGAAATATACCGTTTAGGAGTTCCGGTGGCCATCTGTGGTCTTCATCATTAGTTCCACTTCACCAATAGTGCTTTCCAAAAGCAAATACGCAAGTTACAATACAATGAAAAATATCGAAATCGCTATAGGTGTGCCCATAAATTTTGAAGAGTTCCGCCGATTCCTTATGGATGCCATCATCAGATCTTCATTTAGATAAAAATGGGACCAAACGGGAAGCACCAGCTTTTAAATAAAACATTATCATCAAATTCGGTTCACTCAGTCGAAATTTCAGAGGTAACAAAAAAAAAAAAAAAGAATTGAAAACCTCCTTTTTTTAAGTCGTTTAAAAACTGAACAAGATTGGAAGACCCTTCATATAAGACCACAATCCCAATATATAAAAAAAGCATTTTCACTGTTTTCTTTTACCACAATTTGTAATTTCAAGATGAAAGCTTCTGTAATTACTGAAAATCACTTGAAGGAAAAAATATCCCAAGGTCATTCCGTAAAGGTTTTTTTACCATTTTGGGTACGAAACTCTAATTATAGAATATACAAGACCTCGATTCAACCCTCATTTTATATAAAAATTAAATGCTATAATTTCATAATCACTAATTTTATTGGCTATAACTATCACAATGTCTTAAATCAGAATCTATAAGGTTCAAAATCTATAATGCTACCTATATGAAATTATACTAATCAAAACAAAGTTGAGGCCACGTTTTGTTTTCGGAGAAGGATTATTATAACAACTCTTAACCCGTAATTTTTGAATTTAGTGTTATTCGAAAGCTGCAATGTGTGGTTGCCGGGTTAGAATAGTACCACTCCATGTCTTCCCGTGGATGTCGTAAGAGGCGACTAAAGGAATAAAGGCTTGCAGTACTGTTAGGCGATGGGCTTGCCACCTGTCACTAATACACTGGGAAACATCTTAGCCTACTTGTGCAAAATGTGGTTACAGAATTATCAAGAAGTTTTAAGACTGGTTGGTAATTCTTACCCCCTTATTTTAAAATTAGAACATTATGGATTGTCTAATAAAGCTATAAGTCTTATGTCTTCTTATCTCAGTGATAGAACTCAAACAGTTGTTGTAAACAAAACACAATCTGATGGAGCTACAGTGAAAATAGGTGTGCCTCAAGGCTCTATTTTAGGTCCTTTTCTATTTTTGGTTTACATAAATGACTTGCCACCATCAGTAGATAAACTTTGTGAAATTGTACTTTATGCTGATGATACTTCACTAATTTTCAAGGTAGACAGAAAATCCATAGACTTCAGTAGCATAAACTCCACACTAGTTAAAGTACTTAATTGGTTTACTAGCAACAATTTGCTACTAAATGCTAAGAAAACTAAATGTGTTAGATTCGCTTTGCCTAATGTTAAACCGTTAGATTCTAGTATTATTCTAAATGACGAGTGTTTGCAAATCGTAGATAAGGCAGTTTTCCTAGGCATAACAATAGATAAAAATTTGCAATGGAGTCCCCATATAGCTGTACTGGCAGGTAAACTAAGTTCGGCAGCTTACGCAGTTAGGAAAATTAGACAACTAACCAATGTTGAGACAGCTCGCTTAGTTTATTATAGTTATTTCCATAGTGTTATGTCGTACGGTATTCTGGTTTGGGGTAAGGCAGCTGACATACAAACTATATTTGTGTTACAAAAAAGGGCCATTCGTTCTATTTACAACTTAAATTCCCGTGACTCCTTAAGAGATCTTTTTAAGGAAATTAATATCTTAACTGTAGCGTCACAATTTATTTATGAGAATATTATTTATGTTATAAAAAATTTGGATTCTTTCACAAAAAATTCTGATATACATAATTTAAATACTAGAAATAAAAATAAAATAGCTATTCGAAAATTCCGCGTCCGTAAAGTACATAAATCATTTGTTGGTCAATGCATTCATTTCTATAATAAATTACCTGAGGTAGTATTAAAGTTACCCTTTCCAGCACTCAAAAATTACTTGAAAAAGTCGTTAATGTCTAAAGCGTATTATAGGATCGAGGACTATTTAATAGACAAACATGCTTGGCCTAAACCCGAAACTTAATCAATAATATATTTTTTATTTGTTTTTTTTTCAAATTCAAAATCTTTATCTTGTCTGGGGGACACCGTTGATGTAGGAAAACATATCAATCTTATGTGGTCATCTTGCACCGTCTTATATACACATACGTAGGAATTCTTTTTTTCCTTTTCTCTCTTTCTATCTTAAGATTTTGGTGTGTTTTCCTGCGGAAACTACGCATGATATTTGAAATATTTTTTAATTTGCTATTTATAGATTTATATAATGCTAGACTAAGTAGTACCATTGTAATATTAAATATATTTAAAAAAATGACTGACTGCTGAGTTTCTTGCGGCGCTTCTTCTCAGCAGTGGTCTCCTCTTGTGAAGCGCTGGTAGATTCTTGACGTGTAAAAGTGCCCGTGCGGCCTACTTACTGAATAAATGTCTTTATCTTTATCTTTTATCTTTAGCTCTGCCTACCCCACTCTGGGAATGAAGGCGTGAGTTTATGTATGTATGTATGTATATTTTAAAAAAAGTTGGCTCATTTTGTATGAAATTTGAATATTATTTCAAAAGACCATAGGCACGGTAAAAACAAAACAAAAGACAAAAAATATAAAACCCATTTTGCAAGTTAAGCATTACAGCTTTCGAATGGCACTAAATTCAAAAATTACAGGTTAAGATAATCCTTCAACGAAAACATTTATTTTGTATGCAGAACATAGCGTGGCTCCTATTTTGTTTTGATTAGTATACAGGGTTATTGGCAAGTCGACCTATTCCCCTCTAGGGGTTATGGGAGAGGTCATTTGCAATCATTTTGGTCCCATAATACCCTATGCAAAAGTGAACAATTTCTGAGATAATTTTAATTTAAGTTTTTTGCTAAATAAGTCTGGAATGCATCTTCAAAAATTCAAAAAAAAAAACACTTAAAATCATTTATTTTGATAATTTTTGTTTAAGGTAAAATGGCAGTTCTTGTGCAATATTCAAAGTATGATTATCTGTACACCTTTAAGAATGCTAGACCAAAAAAGTAAAAAAAACATGTTTTGTATCAGTTTATCCAACATAAATGACACAAAAACAGAAAAAAATCCTAACTTTTGCGTAGGGTATTATGGAACTTGGGACCAAAATGATTGCAAATGATCTCCTCCATAACCCATAGAGGGGAATAGGTCGACTTACCAATAACCCTGTATATTATGTGAGTTTAGAGCAAACAATACAGAGCCCGATTGAGGCTGTGCTATATGATCATCCGAATGACGTCACCATGTGACACCGCTGCCATTGACTCGCCAAGGTTGTCTAACAATAAGAACTGGATCAAGCCCGCCATTATGCTTTTTGCAACTTTCGATACAGCTCTCCCTTTCATGCGCTATTCAGCTGATATAAAGACGATCGTGACGGCATTAAGGACTTTTTCTCCGGTCTTGATGCCAGTAGGTGATAAACAGAATGTAAATAAAGCTGCACAGTTAGTTAACAAAAAAAAAAAAATATTAGACGAAGCATTAAACCTAGTTGTTAATGACCATCAAACTTCTAGTCATTGGGTTTGATTGCCGGTATGGGCAAAAACTTACATACATACATAAACTCACGCCTTCATTCCCAAAGTGGGGTAGGCAGAGCTACGGAATTATCAGCAACTCTAAAACCTTGTTGATAATTCTGTAACCACATTTTGCATAATTAGGCTAAGGTGTTTAACAGCGCATTAGTGACAGGTTGCAAGCCCATCGCCTAACAGTACTACAAGCCCTTATTTTTTTTTATTTTTTTTTTATATCATAGGAAGGCAGACGAGCACACAGGCCACCTGATGGTAAGTGGAAACTGTGACCCATAGACATTCGCATTCACAAGACCGCAATCCTAAGACTGCAAATGCGTTGCCAACCCTGAGGCCGAAGATGGAATGCCTCTATGCTAGTCATTTCACCGGCTGTCTTATCTCCAAACCGGAACACAACCATGCGAACACTGCTGCTTGGCGGTAGGTTAATGGATAAGATGGTGGTACCAACCCGGACGGACCCTGCACAAGGTCCTCCCACACACAATTAACTACTTATTCCCTTAGTCGCCTCTTACGACATCCACGGGAAGACATGGAGTGGCACTATTCTAACCTGGCAACCACACGGGTATAGGCAAAAACTTAAAGGCTTTTAATCTACTGGATTAACCATAATTGCTTTGTCATCGTATGGTCAACACGTTGCAATTGCTTTTTTTTTTTTTTTCTTTTTTTTGTAATGGCTTTGATGTCTTTTAGCCAATTACATGCGATTGCTTTAGACTTTAGTAACTGTGGCAGAATTAAAAACAAAACGATATCTATGTCAAAGGCATTATGGTTTTACCGAGTAGAATTTACCCGCACTCCGTATTTAAAATTTATGAGAGCGTGTACACTCGGAAGCAAACGAAAAACATTCACTTTTTGACCCTGTTTTTTTGAAGTCGTCACGCAAATTAGTGTAAGTTAATCATTTGTGTCCTCGTGTCAGATAACATGGTTAACCAGTTGTAATACCAAATACTGGTATCTAAGCACCGCGCTGTTAACCGCAGCCATTAACGGGCGTCTAATGTAACCTCAGATTAACGATATTTCTCTCACGTGCCATTAAGTCCAATTTATTACCGCTCTGACCTTAGCGGGTTCACGTTAATATTTAATTTGAAAGTAATGCTACATACATCATTTGGTAGCACACAGTTTTAAAACAGTCATCGAACTAAATGTATTTTTACCTGCTTATTCATAAACGCACAATAGCTTAACATACATACATATAATCACGCCTTCATTCCCAAAGTGGGATAGGATAGGCAGAGCTACAGAATTACCAACAACTCCAAAAAGTTGTTGACTCTGTAACCACCTGTTGCATAAATAGACTAAGATGTTTACCAATGGCTTAAGTGTGCTTAAAATATGCTTTTATTATTATATTATTATATTATTATTATATTATTTTATGGTGAGATTTGAATTTGAAAGAAAGTGACAAAGCTACTTTAACTAAAATCGGTATATAGTGTTTTTATGAATAAATAAAGCAGGTACGTAAATATGTAAGATCTCAGATGTTTAGCAAGATTATTGCATTAGATCATCAACATACTCGTTTAAAAAGGCAAAGTACAAAGAAAATCAAATCTCAATAAAGAAACAAAAAAGATAAAGAAAATAAATGTTTACCTGCCGCCGAGTACCACAGTTCGCATTTATTTGTTCCGGTGTGTGCATAAAACAACCGGTAAAATAACTAGCATATGCATCCCTTAGTAGTTTTCAGGGTAGATAATGCATTCGTGGTATCGAAATTGCGAATTTCTATGGACTTCAAAGCCTCTTCACAATTTGTATACCTTAAAAATAATCCATAACTTATTTTCAACTTGGTCATCATACTGTTTTTAATCTGGTGTCTGCGCAATCACTTAGAGCTTAATATGATTAGCAGAGGGATATCTGTCGTGACGTGTCGGTATTCGTTACCAACGGATTACCGCTAATGCGACGAAGTTAACTAACAGCTGACAGGGTGACAAACCTTGGAAACGTGATCAGAACGTATCAAACACAGCAAGGTTTTGTTTCAAAATAGACAAGTAACATCAAACCCAAAAGGCTGTGGGAAGATTGATGATGATGATAATAGTGGTGGTGGTGATGATGGTGATGACGATGATGATTATGTTGATGATGATAATGATGGAGGTATCGACTCGGGATCGCAGAGATCCGATTTCGGACCCCAGTGGGTGTATGCTAAGTATGTAACCTAAGTACACATACTACCTAGTACATCCTGTTGTAGGCCATAACGTAATGAGTGAGGAAGGTAATTTCACAAAAGATCTGGATGATGGGGTCGAAGTGTGTTCAAAAGGAGCTATAACATAAGATAAAATGATTGTGTCAGCTAAGGTAGATATAAAAAGAGCAGTAGAGGTAGACAAGACTTTCTTTGTCAGAATTTATAAAAATGATATTGTATTAACGCGCGGAAGGTGATTACTTTAATCTTGTATGTGTTGTTCTTTAATTTTGCAGTCGATTACGATCGTAACATAGGAACCAGAATATAAGGCAACACGATACGAGTAGTATTTTTTCCGGATATAATTGAACCATTTAACCTATAGCTTTTCAGTTGTAATGTTGAACTTAGTGGAACGTCGCTCAGCCTTATTATTTCAGAAAGAGATAACAAATATCTACAAGTAGAAAAAAAAGTTTTTATTCCACGTGGTTACTTAGTATTCCTAACGACTTTTGAAGTTTGCACGATAATTAATATAATTCAAAGATTGTATAACGCAGGAGAATAAGCAAAATGTTGACCTTTCCAAATAGTACTATTCAGCATTATACCCGTCGAAAGTTAAGTCGGTGTTGAAAACGTTTCGACATCTAAAAGCGGCAAATAATCGAAACATGACTCACATTTCGCAGAAGCTCATTAGCAATTCTAACTCGGCACTATATACACTCCATTTACATATATTTGTATGTATAAACTTTAAATTATGGCCGTCAATATAGTTTTTACACTTGATAACTCGTGTTGCTTTCGCTATTGCCTAATTTGAATTGATACATCATTTATCCTTTTCTTTTAAATGGAATGGACTTGATTAGCGTCGGAGTTTGCAGAACAGCCTCTCTTGAGTTTTTTGTGTACGATTTTTTATTTTAATACATACGTGTTTGATTTTTTGATTTGATAGGATTTTAGGGAATAAACATCAATATATCCAATTTCCTGCAATTTTCCAGTTAAAATCTTACCCTATATTGGACTGAGTGATACAAAAATAATCTACTCATGTACAAGGACTTCATTAATATGAAGCAAAAGTCTTCAAAACGTCTTTACAAAATCGTTATTCTACGAGCGATAAATCTATGTTTAAAATAAACGTGATCAAAGAAACACTCACCTCGTCCTGAAACGCCTTGTGCAAAGCCTCCTTCGTGTATTTCTGGTCTCCTTGTCTCAGTATTCCCGAACACTGCTTCAAGAGAGACAGTCGCATCCTCTCTTTCGCACTTTCTTCTTCCATAAAAGACATACGATGTCCATTCCTTGGAACTCCCAAAAGATCCTTCGTTTCTTTGCCGTCGCCATTTTGGATTTTTAGTTCAAGGGGTTTTACTCCAATGTCCGGTTTCCCGCCATCTGCCTTTTCTATGTTAATAGTTATTTTGTCTGGTTCTTTTTGATCGTCTGGGTTATTATTAGGATTAGTTAAATGATGGTTGGCCGCCATGTTTTTTGTTTAATGTTTATTCATTTTCGTATGAGTCACTTCACTTCACTTGTCTGGCTTTGTTTTTATCACTATGTTATTATCATTAACCACTGCATCAAAGTTATTAAAATCTTCGGTGGAGTTTTTATTGAATTGTTTTTTGATAGTAATTAGGTGTACTGTCTAAATAGGGAATATGCATGTTTTTTTTTTACAGCTTCAATTGAAGCTGATTCATGTAACAAACAGATCACAAAAATCATTTTTTTAATAACTATAAAAATAACCAAGATATAAGCCAACAAAGATTTGTTCCTATCTCTTTCTAGAAAAACGGAATTTTACATGGAGTTTATATGGCCGCAGTGCACAATGACGTCACGGTGCACATCGGATCTCTCTGTCTAATTAGAAGTTTGAAATGCTTATAACTTCCGTATTTCTTGACCGATTTTAATTTTAATTTCCGTTTTGGTGATCTCTTTTACGGTATTTTCATATTATGATGAGAAATGCGATTTTTAAAATCCATGCATATTCCCTATTACAATTGTAATTTTTACAACTCAGAATCTTCTTCATTGCTAAATGCCAGCGGCGGAAGTGTTATCTACAAATAATAGGTTTTATGTAAGGTCATATTTTGTACCTACACGGATTTCTGGTGATTATTTAGTTAGCTCAACTTCTTATGAGTTTGCCTCTTGGTTTTTTTATAGTGGTTGTGTGAAAAAATTATCGATGCTTTTAGGTAAGACATTAGTTAAGTAGTCATAATATATTTAAGTATTGCCAAAACGTCTTGAGTAGACGGTATACTAGTTTCGTGACGGCATTCAATTTTCAAAGAAGTTAAGTAAATGGGTTTTCCTTGACTATATACTTTGGTAGAGTTGATAGGGGTGCTCCTAATAATTTTAAAATTTATTTTTTACTGTCAGCTTATTTTTGAAACTTCATCCGCATGTACTTAATTTGTTTATCCTTCGCCCCTCGGAAATTGTGTTTTTTATTGTAAATTATCTGACATTCTTGCCATAGCACATGACTTTTTAAAATAAACGGAATATTGGTTTAGCCGTGAAAGCTTAAAAGACAAACCGAGAAACAAAATATATTTGTTAAAATACAACACGCAGGAGATCTCATAAAAATGCAAATATAGAATTGAAACCTAACATGCAAGTTATGCAACCAAACTTTAAATACCTCCAAAAACACTCAAGCTTTTATCCAATACATATCGCTACATTATATCAAACAAATTATAGCAAATCTAGATCTGAATATATTCAAAAGTACTAGTAAGTATTGTAATTTATGGCTCTGAATCCAGTTTTCAAGTTTATCCAGGGCAAGTAAGAAGCAATCGCATAGTATAGTCAGCATCGTAAGAACTGGACATCTACACCTGGTCGTGTTGTCACGTTTGACAAATTTTATGCAAATAAATATCAAAGGATAATGTTACACAATTGATCCAAACTAAGCTTCAAGCTGACATTATGGGTAGGTAATAATATAATACTTACTTTCTAAAATCATCTAAGAGTAATAAAAAATACTGGCGATGGATGGTTGGATGGCATATTTTTTTTCCGCATAATATATCTTTACGCATAAAATCATTTGACATAAAACGGTTTTCAATAAGAAATGGTTTTATTTTAATTATTATAAAAAACTAACCTAAACTAATCTAAAAAATAGACGTTTATTAAATACTGCAATACCATCCTAAAAGGGTGTTATGAAAGAGGATGTTACGAAAAGATAAATATACGTAAAAAATAATGCGTTCCAAAGGGATAGCAAATATTTTCTTATCCAGGAATTCAACCTTTGTAGGCAGGGTCACTGCCAACCAGGCAAATCACGTAGTAGATATAGTGGAAAGGGAAAATATATAGTACCACCTACTGCTTTTGATATGTAATCTAGACACGCGGCAGCGCGGCAAGCCAAGTTCAAGTAACATACTGGCGAGCAGCACCGTGTGTAATATTACACGAACCATCTGGAGTCGTTGTTAACCCAGCCGCTATTACTCTCAAGTAAATAAGAACCCAGAATACGTAGGTATATGAATTTACGAATATACGACTGTTATTTTGACTACAGGATTTGTTTGAAAAAGCTTTCAGAATAAATCGCGTTTTGTTTTTTTAAATCTAGTAAAAGAGACCATTGGCCCGTTTCACGAAGCTACAAGTTACAAATTACAAGTTCACAAGTAACAAGAGCAAAAAGTTACAATTTACAAGTACAAGTGTTTCTCGAACGCGGGCTTCCATGGTAGAATAATAGGATCGTATGGTAATCTCGATTACAAGTGAATGACATCTCGATTTAACAAGTCCCTATTAAAAAAAAGTTTGTTGATGTTTTAACGTTTCTAAATGTCAAATCTTGAAATATTTATATTTATAATCTGTAAATCCGATGATGTCTCCACTCCAGTCTCGCGGAGTCTTCGGAGTTGTCTCTCGTTATCGTTAAAATTTGAAAGTAGGCACGGGAGTTATTTTAGTTATTATGGAAAGCAACCGGAATTTTTTGAAGGCAACACTTCGAAAAGAAGTGTTGCTTAAGAAAAAAGAACTTTTAGGAGCATTTTCGGCAACCACGACCAAACAGTTTAATAATTCTTCCATCTTAGATGAGGTCATCCGAAACCTTTCGTTAAATTCGTAGTCCGTTCGAAACTGTGTATTTATTCTCATTCGGAATATTCTTGGTAACCGCTGGCTACCTCGGGATCATCTTCGTCTTCCGAATCAGACTCCCACGAATTCCACATTCCACAAGCTTATGGAACTTCACTTAATATTTACTGACAAAATAACAATAACAACAAACTTTAACAAAGAATTAAACTCAACAACTAACAATAACAAAATATACAATAACAAAATAACAATAACAACAAACTTTAACAGAAAATTAAACTCAACGAAAGTACGACATGAGAGTGACGTTTTAAAACAAATCAGGTAGGTACTATAGTATGAATGATTTGACAGCGACTCTAACAAATTACAAGTTTACTTAGCTCGGAAGCTAGGTAGTTTTTTTTACTAAGTGACAAGTACAAGTTGACAATGTAACAAAATTTTCGAGAAACGTTAGTTCGATTGAAGCAATTTCTAACAATAAAAGAAAAAAAAATGTCTATGGTTAAAATTTTACACTCGTAACTGGAATTTTACAAATTGTAGAAAAGTAGCTTCGTGAAACGCTTGTAGTACCTTTTGTCACCAATGTTGCCAGTTTACACTTGTAAAATTGTAACTTGTAGCTTTGTGAAACGGGCCACATGTAGCGTTTAAACTCTTTACCCATTAGCAGTTTCTTTTCTCAATTTTTTTTTTTCAGAACACCTTTTTAAAAAGTTCCTTTTTTCAATTGATATATTCGAGCTTGATCTATAGGTACCTACAGATGCTTCACTTCACTTTCCCGCGGCGACTGTACTAATCGTGCATATTAAAGCATCATAAATTATTACTAAGTTGTTGGAGCACTTGTATCGTTTCCTGTTACCACAGAGTTAATAGGATTACGCAAAATATTGGAAATTCTCATGCTTTAATGTGTGAGAATGGACAAGTGTTTTTGAGAAAAACGGCGTCTTTTACAATTTGACCAGCGTGTTACAGCAGAGGTGACGAGACGTGGTGTGTTATTGTGATAGGGTTCTACCGTACAATAATTTAATTTAGAGTTCGGTACGTAAAGGGAACCAACGCGACTCTATTACCAAGTTTACGCCATCTTATTCATTAACCTACCGCCAAACAACAGTGTTTGCGTTGTTGTGTTCCGGTTTGGGGATAAGACGATAAGACAGCCGGTGAAATGACTAGCATAGAGGCATTCCATCTTAGTCCTCAGGGTGGGCAGTGCATTTGCAGTCTTAGGATTGCAGTCTTGTGAATGCGAATGTCTATGGGTCATAGTTTCCACTTACCATCAGGTGGCCTGTGAGCTAAGTAGTACTAGCGTGAGAAAAGTATAAAAAGAATATAATTCTATGAATACAATGCCTACTGTATCTTTGCGCTGTATCTTTTGAACTGTAATTTTCAAGAGAATTGAAAACGGGTCACTTTGTATAGTTTCCTTTGAAAGTGACAACGACTAATAGTGAATATGACAACGGCTGTAAATGTACATGGCTGGTTATTTTTTGGTAATTATGTTTTAACGGCAGATGATCAAATAACTAAGTTGTAAAAACTAAAACTAAAATAAGGGGCACATATATTAAAAAATTGGTTATACAAACAATTAAAAAAAAAACACAATATTCGACTCACTCTTGGTCGTTTTCCTATTTTGATATGTACATGCGAAAGTTTATAAATCCGGTTTTAACCACTTTTCGGTAAACTAATGCCTCAATTCTAACCACCTATTCAATAGCTAGCTTGACCACGATACCAATTAACACATCCAGAGCCCATAATCTTTATTTACATCTATTCACGTCTACCCCGAGGCACATGGGCAGTGAACTCATCATCACATTCCACGCCATACTCTTCGCGATACATATTAAAGTGACGCCATTAGGGGTCGTCGGCTGAGTTACAAACGAGCTTTAAGTGAAACCAGGTTGATTAGATTTATTCGCTGTACTTTCTCCGTTAATCGACTGATTTATCTTTACGTGATCAATGCTTGAGAATGGAATTCCGCAGAAACATTAACTATACGGTGCTCTGTTAGATTAACGACGTCTGAGGAACAGATTTCGATTGAAGTACGCGACGATGCGGTTAGCACATAGGTAGTTGGTAATGTTGGCACTGCTGCACTGTGAAGGTTGAAGACCTCCACGTCGCCTCTATGCCCCGATATTTAAAATAGGAGCACTGCTGAGAGAAACAGATAGCTGTCACGTATCAGAACTAGGCGGACTTCATAAGATTTAGATGTAAATACATAAATAAGCAACCATAACTAACCAACTTGTAAATTAGCATAATATATAGGTACATTAGTCATTTAGTCACGCCAACCAAGTGGTAAAATAAATGAGTGTCCCCTCCCCACCTACAGCCAAAACTACATATGCTAAAAATCGGAAAAATATCTTAAATGAAAGCACATTTAATGAATTTATTAGGACTTTTTTTATGGCATGGGAAGGCAAACGAGCACATAGGCCACCTGATGGTAAGTGAAATTGTGACCCATAGACATTCGCATTCACAAGACTGCAAATGCGTTGCCAACCCTGAGGACTAAGATGGAATGCCTCTATGCTAGTCATTTCACCGGCTGTCTTATCCCCAAACCGGAACACAACAATGCGAACACTGCTGCTTGGCGGTAGGTTAATGGATAAGATGGTGGTACCAACCCGGACGGACCGTGCACAAGGTCCTCCCAAACTGTCACTACTAAGTAGACTTCAGTGGTTCTTGAGTTACGAACGGTTTAAATTTTTATACATGCCAAAAACTTATTTGCGGTGTTGGTAAACTGACCGCGATCTATGTCAATGTATGGGGATAACAGTTTCTAACAACAAAGTTAAGTTTGTCACGAGGTCCATTTTGTTTGTAGTAACGGCTTCGGAACCCTACACTGAGCTTGGTCCGACATGCTCTTGCCCAGTTTTTTATTATGCTCTTTGCCTTCCGCGATGTTAAAAATCTCCAATTTGAACCATAAAGGAACTTATTATAATAAAAAACGAATCGATACTTGCAGCATATATAGTCTTTTGTTAAATATTTCCGCAATCTCAACATTATGTTAATATTCGCTTGTAGCTTGTTATGATAATGAAAAACTTATTAATAAATGTTGTTGGATTAATAATAAACCGGATTCATACATACATATTAATACAAACTTCGACAGATACGATGTCGTCGGTTTGTTCACTACATTCTGTAGATGAGTGAATCAACTTTTAAGGTACTCCCCATATTTTGACATGTTTCACAAATTGCATGTTTTCAGAAAAACTATATATTTTCCAACGACGTTGCTTACACTCTTTTTAAATCAGACAAATATGCTAACATTTGAAATGATTTGATTTAAAATTACAATTTTAAATAATAATATAGTTGGTAACGCAGCGGACGACGCTGCCCTAGGTTTTGTATGGAAAATGCGCGTTTTCCCCCGAGTTACCATGTTTTTTCGAAGATTAAAAAATATGTAAGGGGTTTAACGTGTAAGGTCTGTAAATTTGGTGGTCTGATTTTAATATCCATACATTATTGTTAATCATAAGTCACCAGGAAAGTTTTACTACCTTAAAAGTTCATTCACCCAGCTTTACATCACGTTAACAATGGTACAGTCTACTACAAAGCGATGTATCCACTATTTCACCTTTTTGCATTGATAATGTCTAATAAAGTCCAAAAGTGGGTTCATCTCTTTATAGTGACTCTACAAGTGAGAAGTTAAAAGCAAAGATTTGTTTAGAATTAATAGGCGACGCGGTAAGTCTAGTTCTAGCTCTGAAGGTCCTGAAGACCTTTGGAAGGCCTATTCGATGATTACAACTATGTTTTGAATTTCATTATAGAACTAAACTAAAACCTTTTTGCTTATTTTGGAGCTCCGTAAAATAATAAAATGAGAACTGTCCTGATCTATAACAAGAATTATCCAGGGGACCATTTGACATCATTGGGATTGTTATTTATTTTTTAATTACTCTAAATTGGAAAACCATTTCGAGGAATAGGGTTTCAAAGCCGTTATGCATTATTAAGTTTTTGAAATATTTATATATTTCGGACATTTCGACAAAAGCATATTTGACCTTTGTTTGACTTTCGTTTTTGGCTTGAAGCCCTCCTAGGTGTATCTTACGGGTTAGGCGAAAACCGCTTGAATAGTATGTTTTATTAAACTATTATAATCACTTTTTGTAATTTATTAGGAAATGCCAACCCAAATTTTAAATAATCATGTCATCCATAAAATGTCTGCTAAATAAATAAAGATATGAAAACAAAACTATTGGGTTAAATACAAAATTAATGAAATCGGTCTCTTAAAACCTATTCTTTTGAATTAGAATATAAAAATCGTGAGTTTTTTTTTTGGTCTATCCCGGTTTGGGGAAAAGACAGCCGGGGAAATGACTAGCATAGAGGCATTCCATCTTAGTCCTCAGGGTTGGCAACGCATTTGTAGTCCCAAACTAAGCTCTAGGGTTGTACTATGGGTAGGTACTAGACAGCGATAAACTTACTTATGGAGAGAAATACATACTTAAAAACATAGAAAACATCCAAGACTAAGAAATAAATAGTATTTGAACCCAGGACCGCTAGCTTCGTAGGCAGGGTCACTAGCAACTAGGCCAACGTGTCGTCAAAAATATCTCAAATAAAATTAGAAAAACTCATTAAACTTTTCAAATGATCGATCAGCCTTGTCCACAAACTAACACTTTATAAGCACGAGGCATGAGTGCCAAATTACAATAAAAAATGTCATTGATTTAATTGCCGCGCCGATTCTGATGAGGTTTTTTGTCGAGTGTTTTTGAATCATTAAGCTTTAATTAAGAGTACGTTTGGAATAGTTCGTTAAACCGAGAATCTCGCTATTCGGAAAGAGCTTTAGGGCCCCGAAGTAAAATGATTTTTGTTTATGTGACTGACTCATATTTGAAATAATATATTGAAATAACCGGCCAAGTGCGAGTTAGACTCGCGCAGGAAGGGCTCCGTGACATTATCTATAAAAATCACGTTTGGTGTATGGGTAAAGTTTTTGGTAGGTGCTCAAAGTACGCCCAGGTACAAATATTTAAATATCTCGGCTCCGATGCACGTATAAACAAACACATACGTATACATTAGGTACATGGTACATGGCAAGATTTGTTTATTTTAAACATTTTTAAATAGATAGATCATATTTTTTTTCAAAAATCTACTAACATGTTACAAACGACAAGACATTTACCCAAACCCCTTTATTTCATTTAAGGACAGTCGACCGTAAAGAGATGCAAAAGGTCCAAAAGTGGACGGACGGACACATCTCTTTGTAGTAGTAGTAGTAGTCATTTATTTCATATTGGAAATTACATTGTAATATGTCGCATATTTATAATAAATTCACAATAAGATCGTCAGTGTAAAAAAAATATATATAAAAAAGTTAAAATCAAATAAAGTCCTAAAATGATAATAATAATGAACCAAAATAAAATGTAGTCGACTATACATAGAGTTTTATTATGTTTCTTACTTATATGACGACGCTCTTTATCTTCATACGTTTTTAGAGTTCCGTACGGTTACAGGGTAAATGCGGGACCCTATCACTAAGACTCCACTATCCGTCTGTCCGTCAGTATCTAAAGAACCATGATAGCTAGACCGTTGAAGTTGCCACTGTAACAACAAATACTAAAAACAGAACAAAAGCAATATTTAAGGGGGGCTCCCAAACAACAAACGTGATTTTTTATAGATAATGGTACGGAACTCGCACTTGGCCGATTTTTTATTGTTGTTTATGTTGACCTGATCAACGTGTGACATTTTCCTCTGATATTCGCTTTTTCACGAGCAATAATAAAACGTCAAGATGAGCGCGAAACGAAACGCACTTTGCCGGCTGTTTTTTATTGTGTGATTGTAAAGTGTTGAGCCTTTTTAATCAGCTGATGGTAAGTGACGACAGTTATTGCAAGAAATAAGTTTGATAAATTGACAAACTTATAGTATGTTATTGAATCTGATACTGTTGTACACCTACTAACGTAAAACTGACTATGTATGATTATTACAAAGAAAGAAATCTTATCTTATCTTACGCAATAGCTTCGGTGTTTTAGTGGTTATTGTTATAACTCGCGAGTTCAGAACAATAGTGACCTGAAAATTTCAGCTTTCAAACTTCAAGTCATAAAGAATGATGGGCAAATTGGCCCATATAACCAATACAAATCTCATGTACACCACGTGAAAGCTAGTTACATAAGCTTAATTTTTAATATGGGGACAAACTTCAAAAACCCCGGAGAAGAGAGTTATCTGCCTTCAAATATTCACACACGCACAACGTTTTTTACTACACTAGCTGTGCCCCACATGCGTTGCAATGCTATTTCCCGTATATCCGACTCACGCTTGACCAATTTTTTTAGACTAATCATGTACAAAAAGGTTTATTCCAATCCGACAAGTAGTTCGAGAGATTTCCCCGTTAAACAAACACACAAACTCACAAACAAAAAACTATTCTGCTTTATTACTCGTATATCAGTATGGATTTATTCTTAAAAATAAATAAATAGTTGCAAATCAAATCTTCAATATCATTTAAAAGAAAACTCAAGTCACAAGGCAAACTGTTGTGCAGTTTTATTTCTAAGTCACCAATACATAATCATACATTATAGGTGTGTGTGAATATTTGAAGGCTGATAACTCTCTTCTCCGGGGTTTTTGAAGTTCGTCCCCATATTAAAAAATGAAGCTTATGTAACTATCTTTCACGTGGTGTACATGAGATTTGTATTGGTTATTGGGCTGGGTTCCATAAATTTTTGCCCATCATTCTTTATTATCATAGAGACTTAATTCGAAATTTAAAATTTCTGAATTAGGTCACTATTGTACTGAAGTGCCATATGTAGTCGACTCGTGACCAGTTCAATCCTCAAAAGCCTTAGGTACTGTAAGAAAATGTTCTAAAGAACTGTCGTTAATTGATCACAGCTTGCTTTTTTTTCTTTTATACATTGGCAGGCGTGTTTTTCATTCGATTGCTTGTTACGCCAAGTAGGTAAGACGGATAACGAATCTTAAAACCTACGAAAAAGATGACATTTCTTTTTTTAAATAAGTATTTGGTTTTTCTAATACTGCAGCTGTATTAAAAAGGGGCTGCAAATATGTATTTTACTTTAAAAATAAACGTCGTTGCCCGGGAAAGTTGTATTAAACCAAAATAATGTAATAGAATAAATAAGTTTTTTGTTTAAAAAGCTTCTCCACCGAATTCACTATTCTCAATTCACTTCACAGTAAGTTTGTAATTAAACTTAACCAAACCAACACTTTAAAAAATACGGTACTTTTGCCATTCGTTTTGCCACCCTGTAACATGATTAGTTGTGCTTACTCGAGGCTTAAGATATTTTGTTATTTTCAGCTCTATTATTTCAATTTTTATCAAAATATGACGATATATTTTCGAAACACCCCTTGAAAACAAAGGGTGTTCTAAAAAATATTTGTAAAATGAATCAATGTTTTGCGTTTCTTGAAATTACGTGTCAAAATGAGATGGCAAATAAATGGCAACGTTACCACACAGTTTGCCACCGGAGATCGAGAGGAACGCAAGCGCAGACGGGCGCTCGCGCGGTGTCACGGATCTACACTACGGCACATGCGCAAGAGGCTATATTTCGACCATTTGGAATATAGATCGTATATTTTTATTGTTAATCGATAGTCTTGATTTAGATTAGTTTTAGAGTAGTTTATAAACTAATACGGTAGTTTTTTCGAAGGTGAAATTGGATTAACTGTGTTAAGATGAAATCGAAAGGGAATCAAACTGATAGAATTGTTCATTTGTTTTTTTGATTTAGTTCAAAGTGAAGTGAAGATGTAGGTTTTTAATGCACCCAGAGGGGTTATTATGCCATAGCTATGCAGCTCAGTTTACGCTGAGAGAAATGGACAGAGCTATATAAAGGCTAAAGCTCTGTCCTTTACGCTCACCGTAAAATGAACGGCATAGCTATGTTATAATCACCCCTCGGATCTTTTAAAATTAAGGTATGGTTTCCAAATGACAATTTAACATTTGAAAGGTTTTATAATCATATTCTATGTTTATTAGGTACAGTCTTAAACAGTGAGCTTGTTTAATTTAAAAGTAAATTTGTGCCTCTGTGGTTCTTTCAATGCTCGCCTACCAAAACATAAGAGGTCCGTACCGCCGCATAATGCTCACGGGCCAAAGACTCTAGTTATGGCGCTGGTCAAATTAACAGTAAATAAATACACGACAGAACTGTTATAAAAGCGAAGGTATTAGTTTGTTCCCTATTCCGCCTTAACCGATCGATGTGATTTATTTGGTACAGTTTACGGACTTTTTTTTTTGCTGAAAAATGGACAGTTCCCGTCGGAATAGGATCATCTTTTTCCCAGACGAATTCATAAAAATATTAAACCGTCGGGTAGCTTAAGAACTTACGTAAACCCCATTCGATTTTTAAGACTTGATCCAGCGAATATGTTTTGTTCTAAAACTGGTTTCGTCTAGTTTGAATAAGCCAAAAAGCAGCTTATAGACGTTTAATAAACGCGTATAATCGAGTTTATTAATCTATTTATAATAAAACATAGAGGTGACCTTTACCTTTACGCCGTCGGCCAAATCCGAAGTGTTCTCAACTTAAATAGCTGGTTGATTAGGTCACTATGATTTCAAGACGAACTGGGCTATATTATACATCTTCCTTCATTTCCTTCATTGGTAGGTATAAATAAATAAATAAATAAATATCAGGGGACAATCTCACATCAATTGACCTAGTCCCAAACTAAGCTCTAGGCTTGTACTATGGGTACTAGACAACTATATAAATACTTATATACAGGGTGTCCCGTAAGTACCACGTCAAACTTAAGGGGGAGGTAGGTGAGCAAGCCACCTACCTAACATGGAAAAATCGCCTTTGTAAAAGTCGCACCGTTTTCGAGATATTTGAATTTTTCTGATTTTTAGAAAAATGTACACCCGCACTGAGTTTTTGATCTGTGGTATTCGGAATTTATTATTTTTTAATTTTTATTTTATTGCAAAACAATCTTGAATAGTTGTGTTATCAAATGGTAAAAACCATTGAAAAGTAACTATTGTAGTTTTTTTTATTTTTTAAATTAAATTTAAAATTTGCCTCTTCCGTTTTATTTTGGTAAAACTTTAGCCCCTCCTGGTGAAAAAAAAATACATGACCACTGGTTAGCCAATTAGATTAAAAACATGCTCGTTTAATGGGCATTTAAAAATGATAAATACTTTATCATCAAAACACTAATAAATATATATTTTTTTTAAAAAGCGTAAAATACACCGCAATTCACGTTAAGCCAGTACTGCCACCCAAGCTTACTTGCGACGCGAGCTGTATCAGAATTCCATTCTAGTTTAATTCAGCAGCAATGCAAAACTAATCGAACAAATTAAAATCTTTAAATTTCGCTTAATTTATAAAAAAAAAGTTACTTATAAATAAAAGTTATAAAACTTTTTATCTGCGATATTCCAAGTAGATAATTATTCGATTTGGGCTTACAACCTGCATAATGCCAAACTCTTTATTTAAAAAAAAACTGTCCTAAAACTCTTCGAACTTCGTTCGAAATTTAAAAATAATTTTGTTCCTCATTTATTTGTTTATTGTCACATTTGAACCCAATCTTACTGTTTATTCGGTGTGTGGTTAAATCTAATTACTTACTTACTTTTGTGATTTGTCGTTTATGTTTGATGTTTTTCGGACTAACTGTTTTTGCTTGTATTTCGGACTCTGATTTGCTTAACGATTTGGCCTTTGTGACAATTGTGACTGTGGATTAAATCACAAAAGTAAGTAATTAAATTTAACCACACACCAAATAAACAGTAAGATTGAGTTCAAAAAAATATTTTTAAATTTCGAACGAAGTTACCGAAATTTAAAGATTTTAATTTGAGCGATTAGTTTTGCATTGCTGCTGAATTAAACTAGAATGGAATTCTGATACAGCTCGCGTCGCAAGTACGCTTGGGTGGCAGTACTGGCTTAACGTGAATTGCGGCGTATTTTACGCTTTTCTTTAAAAAAAAAAATTATTTGTGTTTTGATGATAAAGTATTTATCATTTTTAAATGCCCATTAAACGAGCATGTTTTTAATCTAATTGGCTAACCAGTGGTCATGTATTTTTTTTTCACCAGGAGGGGCTAAAGTTTTACCAAAATAAAACGGAAGAGGTAAATTTTAAATTTAATTTAAAAAATAAAAAAAACTACAATAGTTACTTTTCAATGGTTTTTACCATTTGATAACACAATTATTTAAGATTGTTTTGCAATAAAATAAAAATTAAAAAATAATAAATTCCGAATACCACAGATCAAAAACTCAGTGCGGGTGTACATTTTTCTAAAAATCAGAAAAATTCAAATATCTCGAAAACGGTGCGACTTTTACTAAGGCGATTTTTCCATGTTAGGTAGGTGGCTTGCTCACCTACCTCCCCCTTAAGTTTGACGTGGTACTTACGGGACACCCTGTAGAGAAATAAATACTTAAATACATAGAAAACATCCATGACTCAGGAACAAATATTCGCGCTCATCACACAAATATCTGCCCTTACCGGGATTTGAACCCAAGACCGCTCGCTTCGTAGGCAGGGTCACTACCAACTAGGCCAGCGCGTCGTCAAATATGTATCGGTGAGGAATGTATCACTATGTAGATATTAGATATAGATATTTAATTAATGTGTTTAAATAATTTATTGTACGTGATACCTACGAACAAGACAGAATTCAATTTGACAAATTAGGGAGGTACAAGGCAGACTAACTCCTTTAAGGGTTTTTTTTTAGTCTTTCTTTGGATGATTGCGATGAAGCTGCATGTTGTCTACCGGTTTTTTTTGTCTTTCTTTGTTTATATTTTGGCGATGTTGATAAAAGGGCCGCTTTCCAAAAAAAATACACAGTTAAGAACAGTTCAAGCCATAATCGAAGCTAAAATGACAATTGGCGTAAAGGACAACTAAATTGTACTGTACAATTTGCTCTATACGCCATCTGTTATTTTCACTATCGAATGAAGTGTCTATAGCATTTTTCGTTACGAAATTGAAAAAAATAAGGATTTCAATTGAGGCCATAACTATGTACAATGTTTTTAAAATGGTCAAAATGGGGAAAAATAAAAAAGTAGCATAGAGTAACAATGAGTAAGTGAAAAAGGTGACCCAACGCATTTGTTGGCTTTAAGATACCACTTTCTTTTTTTTATATCCCACGATACAAACCACCATATTGGCCATGGCCGTTCTACTTGTGGGAGGATCTTGTGCAGGGTCCGTCCGGGTTGGTACCACCATCTTATCCATTAACCTACCGGCAAGCAGCAGTGTTCGCATTGTTGTGTTCCGGTTTGGGGATAAAACAGCCGGTGAAATAACTAGCATAGAGGCATTCCATCTTAGTCCTCAGGGTTGGCAGTGCATTTGCAGTCTTGTGAATGCGAATGTCTATGGGTCACAGTTTCCACTTACCATTAGGTGGCCTGTCATGTGTGCTCGTTTGCCTTCCTATGCAATAAAACAAAAAATAAAAAAATGGGAAATGTTACTGAAAACTAAGTTTAAGGCGACCATAATCATCTTACACAAGTTTAATCATTAGCAGCCTGCGGCTACACTCCACATGTCAACACACAGCCCTATTCCGCCTTAGCTAAAAGGGCACAAGTCTTTTATAAACTTGTCATATACTTACGACCCTAATCATATCGTTGAAAAGTACAATTTACGTCTGCAATTAAATTGTAGATACATCCTTCTACCTTTAAAATGGGGAGTGAAGCAACGTAATTAAACGATTAAACGCCAAAAACACGATATAGTGTCAATTTTATATAGTAATCGAAAAATCTGGCACTGAATACCGATTGACGAAAAGAAGGTTATGTAGCACTTGACATAGTCTTAGCGAGTACGCAACGTAAATAAGATAGAATCAATATTTGGAAAAAGTGGCCTTTACAAACTATTATTGTAATATTTATTTGATGCTTTAATTGTGGGAACACCCTCTTGTTATTTATATACTGGGCAATTACGCTGGGATTTTTCCTTATATTTAAAATTTGCTCTTTTTTTTTTAAATTTAATATTTGAATATGTTTGTAGTTTGTATGCTTAAAACTGTATGATAGTTAATTCATCGTAAAGCTCTTTGTAAACCCGCCTAGGGTTTGATTTTGAACATCAGTTGGCTAAAGTTAGAACTTATTAAAAAAAGGTACGTTACGTACAATGTTTTACAAAAAGGATCTAACCTATGATGCTTCGATTTGTTACATAAAACACTTTTAGACGTCTACGAGAAACAAATAACAAAACAAATTTAAATAATTGTAAGTAGGTATTTCGGAACTGTAATATTCTTAATTTTAAACAACACTAAGGACTGAGTTTGCTTTAAGTGCCTACTAAAATCCTGTTTTGAAATGATTACAGAGAGTCGCATTTTATGCGAAATATTTTAATTTGTACGTTATTATAATTTTTACCATTGACATTGTTTAATTTAAATTTGGCCAAGTAATTGTTATGTTAATGAGAAAGCTTGCGGATGTAGAGGTCATACTGGACACGCCTTCTATCTTTACATATCGTCGTCGGTATTACTGCAAAACCGCGTAACTAACCAATTTATGATAGAGCAAAATAAACGTTACTCTCTTATAAAAAAGGTGCATTTTGCTCCTTATTTAAAATGTCACTTACGCGTTACTGCAAAACCGCGTAACTAACAAATTTATGATAGAGCAAAATAAACCTTACTCTTTTATTAAAAAGGTGCATTTTGCTCTTTATTTAAAATGTCACTTACGCGGTTTCGCAGTTTCACTGACGATACAGTATAAAACAAAGTCGCTTCCCGCCGTCTGTCCCTCTGTATCGTCGGTGATAATGAAAAACCGCGTAACTAACACATTTATGATAGAGCAAAATAAATATTACAGTGTTATTAAAAAGGTGAATTTTTCTCCTTATTTAAAATGTTACTTACGCGGTATTGCAGTTTCGCTGACGGTATGTACGCTTAGATCTTTCAAACTGCGCAGATTTTTCTGAGTCCAGTCCTAATCCTCTCCGTCCTCTCCGTCCTCGCTCTGTCAGAGCTGATAGGTTTTTTAGCGGCCCAAGAGATTTCCACGAAACTTAGCTAAGAACCGAGTCAGTCCATCCGTTTGATTTGATACAAAGCCACACACACACGGAGATAGAACAGATACGGTAGTCAAACACACAGACCGACAGATACCAAGGTAAACTTATATTACCCACCCATGTTAGATATAAAATACCGAACTAAAATGCATATTATTTATAAAATCATTCAATACCTTATCGCACACACACACACACATACACACACAAAATTTTGCATAGGTAGATTTTTACTCAGTACGAGGGCATTGTATCAATGTCATGTTGTTGCCTCACTGGGTCCTAACACAGGGAATGCGAGCTCAGGACCCAAAGCCATGATTTATTTATAAACGTGTTTTTGTTCCCGTGTGGTTGCCGGGTTAGAATAGTGCCACTCCATGTCTTCCCGTAAAAGTCGTAAGAGGCGACTAAGGGAATATAGGCTTGTAGTACTGTTAGGCGATGGGCTTTACTTGTGCAAAATGTGGTTACAGAATTGTGAAGAAGTTTTAAGACTTGTTGGTAATTCTTTAGCCCTGCCTACCCCACTCTGGGAATGAAGGCGTGAGTTTATGTATGTATGTGTTTTTGTTAAATAAATATATTTCATTTCATTTCATTATAACCTTCCTCTTTTTGCGTCGGGAATACAAAAAATGCCTACATAATCTTTTTACTCGATTGTACTTACTATGGGTAAATACTAGGTAGGTAGGAGGCGAATCATCACGAAAATATTGGCCCTTATCGGGAATCGACTTGCCGACCGCTACCTTTGTGAGCCTACCCACTAGGTTATCTAGTATCTACCAACAAGGCTACGGAGGTCTAAAATTGGCTCTTAGGCACCCTAATATTGCATAAGTTAGCCTTCGGGCTTTCGAACTACATGCATTAATATAATAAGAAAACATCAAGCTTAATTGACCACCCACGCTCGCCAAATACAAACCAGATCTAGTGAACAATCTTGATCCTTGAAAATTTAAACGAAATGAGAAGAATTTGCTCTAATTACTATGTTAATTTTAGTGGCATATCGACTTTTACTTTAAAGTAAACAACCCGACCTTTTCTCGGGATTGCGTAATAACCGAAGAGGAAAAGGATAGAGACAGAGATTTAGTACGTATTTAATTTAACAGCGATTTGGTGTCCTACTATTATGCCTTCATTGTATTTTGATGAATAAATAAATAATAAATAAGTCCGTAGGCTGCCACACAATCTCCTTTATACCATATCTTCGGTGAGACTAAACCGCGTAACTAACAAATTGATGAAAGAGCAAAATAAATCTTACTGTTTTATTAAAAAGGTGCATTTTACTCCTATTAAAAATGTTACTTAGGAGGTTTTGCAGTTTCACCGATGATATACTTACTACTTAAACGTAAAATGACTAACCCAAATTGGTTGTGTTGATATGAGCAGTTAAGGAAAAAGAGACTGAAATATTGTGTACAATTATAATGTAACTACATATTTAATAAAAATATTAGGTGGAGGTCGTAAGAGGCGACTAAGGGAATTAAGGCTTGTAGTACCTACTGTTAGGCGATGGGCTTGCTACCTGTCACTAATATACACTGTTAAACATCTTAGCCTAATTGTGCAAATTGTGGTTGCAGAGTTATCAGCGGGTTTTTAGAGTTGTTGGTAATTCTGTAGCTCTGCCTACCCCGCTCTGGGAATGAAGGCGTGAAGGTATGTATGTGTGTGTGTAATATTAGGTTATACACCGAGGAGATAAATCACTGTTTTATGTCACGGGCTCGATATTGAATCCTAAGCAAATGAGGGACTCCAGATTTAACTCACGAGCGTAGAGACGATGTTAGTTTTTTTTTTATAAAAGATGTTTATTCAGTAAGTAGGCCGCACGGGCACTTTTACACGTCAAAAATCTACCAGCGCTTCGCATGAGACCACTGCTGAGAAGAAACGCCGCAAGAAACTCAACAGTCAGTCGTAAACAATAATAAACTTAACCAAGCATTATATAAAACAATGAATCTCACATAAAACAAAAAATAAATGTATTCATGCGTAGTT